>WUAM01000125.1:3310111-3326610 GCA_024336885.1 Actenoides hombroni
CCTCCCGCGCTCCCCCCGGGGCTCGCAGGGCCGTTTCTCACACCGCTCCCCTCAGCCCCGGCTGCCGGGCAGCGTTTATGCCCTTTCTTAGCCAGGCTTTCTCCGAGGCTCCCTCCCTCCCTCCCTCCTTCCGGCCGAGGGGCTGAGCTGTGCCCTGCGGTGGGGCCGCTGGAGCAGCTGGGACCAACTGTGTCCGGCACGGGCAGGCCTGGGCCCTCCTCACAGGGGCCGCCCCTGCAGCCAGCACCTGGGCACCTGCACCCCATGCACATCACTATAATTTATATTATGAAACAGGAGAACATGAAAATGTGACGTGACCATATTTGCTTTACAGCTCTGTAGACAGTAATTGAATTTTTTTTCAGTTTCCATTTAGCCCCACCAGCAATAACAGAACAGTTACACACAGAGAAGCTCAGCGTGAAACACGTAACTGGTGTTTTGGGAAACACCGCGGTTGCACAAGTCTTTAGTTTTACAGCATGATGGGGAGACAGACCTTAGGTTTTGTGATGGAAGCACAAGAAATTTTTATGCATTTAAAGGCTAAATCTTGACCACTCTACGTATCATTGTGCAATGATATCTGTATATACTTCTAAACCATCTTTTAGAATATATTTCACGCACACAACCATGATGGGCTGGGAAGCCTGTTAAGAGGCTGAAGCTGGTTCACAGTGGGAAAGCAGGCACGATACTTTTTTTCAGTGTAGTTAACTCTTATTTGCATCAGGATAAAAGCAGCTCCAGCATCTCTGGTTTATTTTAATAGAGAGGTATCCTGTATGGCCAGTCTTAGTGTAATTCTCTCATAATACTTCTGGAATCTCTAAAGAAAAAGGAAAGTAAATGTTTTAGTCAATGCATTGAGCAGCAGACTACTCTTGCCAATGAAGATTTTATTGAAGTCATCAGCGACTAAATCACAATAAAAGCACTGAGTCCTAAACAAGGAAAATATAAAACCTATAAAATTGTTAAAAGCTGGCCTCCTGGTCAGGGAGTGACTTGATCAAATGTTTTAATAGAATGATTATGAATTAATGATTAATGAAAATTGCAAGTTAATAGTATGAAATTCCAAAGATTTGCAGAGTGATAAAGGAGGACTGAGGTGTAACCTGGTGCCTGCTCCATCCAAGCAGTAAGGGCAAGGGGCCAGAGCTGGAGGCTTTGAACAAGTCAATATGGCCCGGCAGCCAGGATAAGACACTTCTGGCTCCTACTGAGCTTCCCAGAAGGTGGTTTCTGGATGCTCTCATGCAGGAGTAGTCACCATGCAAGCTACAAGAAGGCAGTACTAAAGTCATTTGAGTCCCATTTAAGAGGAAATAGAAGCCACATAAATTGCAATTGTTGCTGCTGTCTCTGGCTTTGACTCTATTCTCTGTGTGATTCAGCAGACCCAATTAAGCAGATTTAAGGACTTCCCAATTAAATACAGAAGACTTTCCAAGTACCTTTAAGAATCATATTTTTTAGTGTACAACAATTTAATGGCAATCCCACTAGCAATAAAAGTGGCAGTCAGTAATTAATTTTAACATCTCTGATTATTACATTAATATTTTCTTATTAAAAATACATAATCTAATGAATTCCCAGTTATTAATTCCACAGACAACTATAATTTTTACTGTTAGTCTTCCCTTATTTCCCCAGGTACGTTTAATTTTTGACTGAGTTGCAGCTTTGCTTGTGAGCCCTGATCTCAGCTAAGAAGCCATTTTACAGAAATGTGAATTTGTTCAGTTGCTCTTGAACTGTTGGTATTTGTTACCTTTGCAAGAGACGTCCAGCTGCAATCTATTGGAAATTAAAGCAAGTA
This sequence comes from Actenoides hombroni, assembly GCA_024336885.1. Lineage (NCBI taxonomy): Eukaryota > Metazoa > Chordata > Aves > Coraciiformes > Alcedinidae > Actenoides > Actenoides hombroni. The sequence goes on from WUAM01000125.1 coordinate 3,311,946, forward strand.
GGAGCTCCTCTGACTTGCAGCATTACATTTATTCCCAAGGGAAAGCCTGACCCTTTAAAGCCTCAGAAAGAAGAAAACTATTTTTCTCAGTTCAGTTTTCATTGGACAGCCACATGCAATAGCTGGACTGGGCAAGCTTTGACATGGGAAGGTTATAGTTTTAGCAGTCCAGTGGTATTATATAGCTTCCATAGAAATGAAAGCAGGAACATCTGCTGTCTACCTGTGAGTAAAAGCACTCTCTCAGTGTGGGAAACAACATACCCTGCACACAGTGAAGATCCTATCTACAAAGGTGTGCTGTCCTCTGAGCTCCTTCTGCACATTGCAAACAAGTTTCCCTTTTGTGCACGTACATAAGCTCCTTGGCTTAGAGCAGCACTGCCAGTATTGCATGACGTCAGAGTCCTGTACCATTTATGCTCTGAGGTTCATTTGGAGCTCACAGGCAGCTGGGAGAAATCTTTTATTTATCAGTTCCTCAAGAGTACTCGTTGAAGTACCATTCCTGGTGCACCCAGTGGTATAAGGTGCAGTCACCAAGGCACACTAAATCTGTCAACAAACGCTGGTATTTCTTCCCAGCTGTGTCTCTTTGCTTATCAAATAATCGTTTTCAGTAACAAGGGAGCAGCGTGTAAACATGCTTTGCACTGATTTGCTATGTTTGAACGTCTGATTCTTCAACGTTGTGAAGAGGAAGTACTGATGAGCATTGTGACTGCACAGTTTGGTTCCAATTAAATTTTTAATGAAACAAAAGTCAAGCCCAACTGTGACTTGTGGCAGATTTTTGATTTCAGCAGTGCCCTCTTAGGTCCCCTCATTTGCCAGGTTTCCCCCACTGAACATAAATATTGATAGCTGACAAGTCAGAAAACACTGAGAGGGGCACGGAGTGTGCCAAGCAGTTTGCTTTACTGAGCCGTCAGTTGATTTTATTTTTGTTTTAATTATTCTTAGGGGCTGTTGACAGACTGGCAATCAAGCCTTTCTTGAATTTTCAAGTTCATTCAAATATTTTTTTTTTCAGAGTGGATATCCCAGGGTGATTGTAAGACAAAGGAAGCAGAGTGTGCTTGCACCGTCGAGCACAGCGCTTTAAGCTGATGGAAAATGTTTGATGCTATTTAACTTCTCTGTAGGAGCCCACGAAATTCTGTTGCTTCCTGACACTAATAAATGCCGTGGAGGCCAGTTGCTTTCAAAATTCCCAATGAAACCCACTGGTGTTGTTTTTTAAAGGAACACAGCAGAAGGGAGCAAAACTAATTGAAGAAACATTTGCAACAGTGTAATAGTGCTCAAAGCTATGGTATTAATGACAGGACTCAGTAGCAGCATCTGACTGACTGGATTTAAATGGCAATCTTCTTGGCAGCAGTAGTTCAAAACCAATGCAGATATTGGACTGCATCGTCCCTTCTATAAACATACCCAATAGACTTGGTGATCCAACCCTTGGATACTCAAGGCTGCAATCAATCAGTTTAGATAAAAATAAATGGCCTTGGGTCTGAGACTTGCTTTAGTTATCATTCATTCTCTGACAATTTTGCTACCAGAAAAACAAAACAAAATGAAAAAGAACAAGAAGAAAAACCTCAAACTTGAAACTAATGGAGAGTTGACAAGAAATAGTTTCAGTAGTAGGGGATGGAGTCCCCAGGTGGAAGAAACTGGCTCAGCTCCAGTGACTACAGCAACATGGCAGCACAGCTGTTGATCTGTGGGTGGGGATGCACATTCCTGACATCAGGCTCCTAAATTCATATTAAGTAACAGTAAGACCATCAGAAGTACAGTATCTGCCTTTGGATCAAAAGATCTGACTGATCTTTTGCTTAAGTTTCAGTGAGAAAAAAGGGCCACTTACTTTTGATCCTTAAATACAGATTTAGGAAGATAACTTTAAGCATATAATTTGGAAAAAGTCTTGCCTGGATTCCACAATTCAACATCTGGATAAATTCCACGGAGTTCAAAAGTCAGTCAACCTTAGAGCTATTCTGAAATCCTGGGAAGTTAATTTACTTATTTTAGAGAGGCATTTTAAATGCATACTCCTACATCACAAGAATGGAACCCCAGTAACTGAAGAAGCAGATTTCAGAGACAGAAGGATATAAAGTCTGTCTATAATAGCTCCATCTACATTTCCACAGTAACTTTTCCTCACCCTCCACCAGCAAGAACAGTCTCACTCCCATGGTTTTGTTGAAGTGGCAGATGTAAATGATGGAAAATGGTAGTTGTCAGAAAAGGTTGATTAGTATGCTTGTCCTATTGCTCCTGACTCATGCCAGTGCACCTCTATGGCCCTGTATGATATGTTGCAACTGGAAAACTGGGGGGTTTATTTAGTATTTTTAAGCTATTGTATTTGAAACCCCCATTCAATGCCTTTGGAGACTATAAAAAAAAAATCTTACTGCTGTGACAAATTTTCTCACAGCAACCTTGTATTTCCTCATTATTTGATTTAATTTTACCATGCCTACCTCTTTCTCCAAGTCTTACACTAAATAATTCTCCTTATTCCATGGAGTTCACACTTTGTTAAGGACAGTTGACCATGACCGTGTTTTCTTTCAGACATTAGTTACACGATATCCTTGTACAAAATGTTCCCTCACAACTCACTCCCCAAACCCTTGAACAGTATTTTGATTTTTTTTTGCTGGCTTGAAACTTTAAACAGATTTAGGAAAATGCATTGCCTGTTGTATTACTGCAGAGACAATGACTTATTTTTCATGTAACTGTATCAGCTTGTATAAAGCCTAGGTGCTCTTTCATATACAAATGCCTTCAGAAGGATCAAATATAGACAAAGGCATTGAGAAATGTATATAGATGTGATTGACAGAATCAAGACAATGGAAGGAGTTTCCTGATTCCTGTAGAACATATGATAGTTATGTATCCTAACTTTTAAATTACCTTATTTTCTTTGCTGTGCTGCACAACAAAGTCATGTTTTAGCTTTTACATATACTCCTTCAGCTGGGACTTCTTGGGCATTAGCATTTTCCAAGGGCTAGTTGTATTTATATTTATTTCAGACCTCCTATATAGGAGGTTGTTGACACTTTGAAGCAGGAACTTGAAAGAAACAAGTGTAAGATAACTCATTTTACATCTCTGTGTAATTAAATGGTCTGCCAAATTTCAACTCATGTAGTTCATAGGAAAATCTCTCTGTTCTTCAGCTTGTGGTTCCAGCTGCTGTCATTCCAACCATTGTGTACTCCAGGAATTACCTGTGACATAATTCATACTCTTTTCAACCACAGAGAGCTGTTATTCTGAAACAATTCTGTATCAATGTCTATTTTTCTGATGTTTGCTTCCATTATTTTTTCATCATAGCCAGTATATGGGACAGCCCTGTTTTAGTATCATGAAACTTCCTTTTGTGCCATATATTTTCTTATCAAATTTCTTAAGAAAAATGATGAATGCAACAAAGCCTAAGACTGATTCCTCTGGAAGCATGATGCTTTTGCATCCTTAGCAGTATCTTTTAACTCTCCTTCCACACGACAGTAGTTTCAGGCACAGCAGCACATGAATTTTTCAAGCGACACTTCAGTTATTACCCAATCAAATATTAAAATATAGACATTACATCTGCTGTGGCAGCTTCAGCTGGAAGCTGTGGTCATCATCTGAAACAGAAAGATACTGTTTATGCAATCATACTCCCAGGCCCTGGCATCACAGCCATCATTACTGTGGCTGTAACTCCCTTCTATAGAGGCGTATGAGTTTGAAAAATTTTTCTCAATAGTTTTTAAAAAATGTTGAGTGTGATGAACCCATATAAAATGACTGTTTACTGTAATTCCTCCTACTGCACATTTTTTAACGGTCTCTTTCACTACATTTCAAGGCATACTCCTAAAATCTATTACCTTGTTACTGCTGTCAAAATATATTTTAATATGCAAAATATTCAACATCAAAAATCTTTGCTGTTATCTCTTTAAGATACGCATATTCTTATGATATCTGCAATTAATTTCTAGAACTCTAAATGGTTCTAAGATCAGTTTTTGTTTGGAGTTTATTCTTTTTTCATTGGCTTATTTTGGGAACTTTAAGTTATTGAAGAATCCATTTGCTTTACAACATTTTTCTTTCTTTTTTTAATTGTCATCAATAAAGTACCCTGTAAAAAAAAAAAAAGCCTTCATACATGAATCTAAATCACTCTATATGCACTTGTCTGGTACTAGGAAAAGACTAGAAAACCAAATAATAGAAAAGTGAGATATTCTATAGCTTTCCAGTCATGAAAAGGAAGCAAAAGGGGAGACAGACTGTCCCTTCACCAGCCAGAAAGCATGTTCTACAGTATGTTTTCCTTTAGCAGGAAGAGAAAAAGGAAATCTCTCTTCAGCAAACAGGTGGGAAGAGATGAGATGATACAGACATCATGTCATGGTGTACTTTATTACATCAGTATACTATACCTTGCAGTAAAGCCACAATAAAAATCCTTGCTTAGGAAGAGATATGAAATGCAAGTCATTGAGAAGAGGTCAGGCCACTAACTCAGTCATCAGACTCTACAGACACATAATTCAGATGAGGATTGTGCACACATTTTAGGTTGCTTAACACTGGCAGAAGCCATCATCTTCCCATTATAATGGTATTGCTGTCTCACAGGGCTGGAGAGTCAGATGATTTAATGATTATTCTTTTTCTGATTCCAAGAAACCTCTGTTCTTTTTTGCATACTGACAGTCTTCAGAAGGAGGAATTAGAGGATCAAAGGGAAAATTAGGCTGGAATTGAATCTGGAAGTCATGTAGACCAACCTCCCCATTTAGAATATAATTGCTGGGTTTAAATCAGGCAACACAATCTGTCCCACTGCAGCCTGTGCAGCCATCATATCTGTCCCTTTACAAAAGCATGGTAGGAGAACAGAGCAACCTGAGCACTCCAACTTCCACAGACAAACACAAGTGCCACTTTGAGGGTATTCTGCACAGGAAAAGTCTGGAGAATGTCTGATTGGCAAGAGGAGTCAGGAGGTGTCTTCTTGCAGGATCCACTTAAACCACAGAGGAAATCTTCCAATTTAAGGTTCATCCCTAGGACATTTGATCAAGGTCATGGATAGGTTGCTAAACCTCTATGATCTTCAGCCTGACGTATCAAGGATAACCAAATGATTTTCCCTTACTGTAATATACCTGGCTGAAAGCTGTGCTGCTTCAGGAACTAATCCAGTAGTACAGGAGCTATGTCTCCCTTAATGGCAGTGATATACATCATAGAAGCAGAATGGATGGTACCAATTCTAAAGCTGCACTCACCTGACTGATTTTAGTCTACCATGGTAACACTGTTAGAGGCATTACTGGTATCCCAAACCTTTTTATACACAGAAAAGGGGAGGGGGGGGAAGCCAGTGAAAACATGGAGTTTAAGTTCATTTTCTCTTTACATTCAAACTACTATTCTTTTACACTGAGGTTTTCAGGGAAGTCTAAGGAAAACTTCTGAGAACTTCTACCTGCCTTGCTGCCATGCATAGAAAGGGGCTGAGATGTGATCCAAGATTCTGTCCTCTCTTGGTAACTTCAGCAACAGCTTTTGAAAGCTAAAACCATATCAACTTCAGTGACTAGACTGAAAAATAATCTGTGTTTGGCTATAATCAAGGCTGGCTGCAGTCTCTGTGACCTTGGGTAAGTTACTTAAGCTCTTTTCTCGCCTTCCTGCTCAGCTGTAAAATTAAGTCAAAGCAGGACTTCACTGGCAAACAGATGCTGCCTCAGAGTTGAATTATTTTGGTAAATAAATTATAGAAGAAAAGATAATAATTAATTAATAACTAGCAGTCAGCACATAGTAATTATGTGACCATATCCATTATGACTGTACATAAACAAAATCAATTTTCATTAGGGGATATTAATGTTATCAAGCATTGCTTATAAAGGCTTTAGCAGTTACCAGAAAAGCTTGCTTTTTTTTTTTTCTCCAATAAAGTACAGCCATTCTTTTACTCCTTAGTATTGTGTACTTTTATAAGCCAACCAAATCCTGATATAAAACGGATGTATCGTGAAATTTAAGCCCTATTTGAAAATGCATTTCAGAACAGTTTCATACGTTCACGCATGATAAAACTTTTATCTTCATATAAGTTTTATCTTCATTTACAAGCAATGAAGATAGAGTCAGGTTCTGTTGGAGTTTAAACTAGTGTAACTGGAGCTATTCTACCAGCGAAGCTGGCTGTAGCATTGGGATAACTTCATTTAAACACTAGAGTCTTTTAGGATAGAAATTAATGCAGTTATTTTTTCTTCTGTTTTGAATTGGAGAAGAATATGGGGTGAGGTTCTCTTTTGGGAATACTTCAGTGTAAATGAACATGATTTTCCTGAAGGTTCTCAAATGAGCATGATTGATGGAAATGCATTTTCCCATGTCCCTAAGTACAACAATAGATCAAACAAGAAAGCTTTTTCTAATTTTCAAGTAGCACTCCTTTTTCTTTTTTTTTTTTTTTCCTATCAAAGCAGTGGGAAGAGGGCTACAAAACTGCAAAAGAGCTTTGGCATCTGTTCATACTATTTTTTAAGGGAATCTGTGCTGTCATATGTTGAACTCATATTGTCATGTCTTTTGGAATCCAGAAATCTCTGTCAAAAAGGTACAGGAAGATGTATAGACTTGTTTTGATTGGTATTTTAAAAAGCCAAAGAACAAGGAAATGAATAATCACCAACAATTAAACTTGGAAAAAAATGATATACTCTTAGATCACACTTCTTGTTCTCCCATAGATGTGTCTGAAGTTATCATGCTAGTCAAAATATTTCAGAAACAGTCATGACCTCTGATATCCCAGTCTTTGCTGGCAGAAGGACTCAGTTTTCAGCCTGGATTTCAAGTCATAGAGATTCTCTCATCTATTTACACTGCAGAATGCAACCAATATCATGTTTAAAAGCCATTAAACTGTAATAAGTGTCATTGTGCACACCCTACTTTTCAGTTTCCCTACTGTCTTTTGTTTCCCTAACAGGTTTTCCTCCTAAGACCACGGATTGATTCTCTGTAGCTGCAATTCAATTGCTGTAGCTATAAAGCAGGATGGAAAGCATATGATTACTAAGATGCTAGACAAAAACATGGCATTGCAGAGCTCAAATTGTAGGATTAACTCTTGTTAATACTGCTTATTTATTTCATTGTAATTCTACAATAGGACTGAACAAAAGAGTGCAACAAGTCATCTACTTCATCCTAAATCTAAAACTGGCACTAACTGAAAAGAAACAGAAGAGACTACACATTTGAAGTGTGCACCGTCAGCCTGTTACTCAATCAATTTAACATTGAATTGGATATGGTAGATGTAGAGGGTTGCATTTGTCTACAGTTTGCCAGTCGTGTTACATCGTGCAATTGCTTCATCCTCCATTGAATCTGGGTGGAAGACAAGCACCAGAAATTCAACTGTTTTTAACAATTAAATAACTAAAAATGCATGTTGGTGGTGCTAGAAATGCAACGTTGTGGCTATTTCATCTATTTCACACTGCAGCCAATAAGAATTAAGTATCAAAATGATCTTGCTAATCATATTAGTCATATAATATAAGCCATATTTATATGGTACTGACAGATGAACAAATCTTAGTGTTAAGGCCTCTTTTACTCATTTTTATCAGAAGGCAAATTTGGAGGACTGTATATCTGGGCATTTACTGGATTCATCATGGCTATATTTACTGATAACATCTCAGGCACTCTAGAAATAAGCAATTCATGGGATGAATTTCCTTCCTTTCCTCTTCAGATCCTCTGGTCTCCCCTAGCTTTAAGATGCTCATTTGGTTATGGTATCAAATTCCTTGGGACTAGGTTGGTGATGAACATGTCAGTAAGGGTCTGCTTTTCACAGAGAAACTTCACTGTCCTTTAGATAGTGGTCTCCAGAATGTTGATGGTAATAATTCTTCTTATTTCCACAGAAATATCTGTGGAAACCTCCCTGTGTTTAGAGTTGAGAATTGAAGGCAAGAAAATAGAAGGAAATACAGACCTGTCTCCATGTTTAAACCACATTCATTGCCAAAGAAGCCATTACAAAACCACACTTTTAATGGCGTATTGTGTGGTAAGATTAATTGTCCTATATGTTTTCATCCTTCAGTATTTATTACTTTGAAAGTACGTACTTCAAAAGTATGTGATGCTCTAGAGAGGAAAAATTGTGAATGTGAGCATGGGTATGCATGGATATATACACACAAGTGTTTCAAAGAAGCAGATGAAACAATATTAGAAAAGAAACTAATCAATAAGATGTGAGTATTATCTTTTAAAATAAATGAGAATAGTTTCAGTGAAAAACCTATCTTTTCCTATCTTTGCATAAAAATGAATAGTTGTAATTTGTATCACAAGGAAGAATCACCCAACTGGGCTGCTGTAATTCCTAAGAGTGGATAGTTTAAAGCAATGTCAAACATTTCAGGTTGGCGGGAAATCATGACAATCCAAGTGCTAGCTCAGAATAATGAAACTGAATTTGTGTGAGTTCATAACAGGTCCAAAACCTCCAGTAGTCTCCGAGTAACAACTCTGAGGAAAAAACAAAACAAAACAAAAAAAACCCAAGTGACAATACAACAAACCAGTAACACAAAAGCAACACAGAAATGGTGCAAATCTTCAGTCAAGTCAGAGTTTTGCTAAGAACAACTGAATGGTAAACATCTACATTTAGTGACCACACAGGATCTAATCTGCAGCTGATGGAGAGCCAAAGTGCTGTGCAGACTGAACGTGAGCAACAGTGGCAGACAGCTGCCTCTGGAAGTGGTGCATTACAAAGAGGAATATGAAGAGGATAATGGATTTTGGCCAGAAGTCTTGACTATCAGAGTGAGCTAGTGACAGTGCAGGAAAGTGGGGAACTGGAAGCAGCTCCAACTGTCCGGATTAAATAACACAGGGAGGGTTTGCTAGATACAAATATCAAGATCAATATATGATTTACTATATTATTTGAGACATTCTACTAATCTCTTCATTAGAATAGGTGGGTTTTTTCAGACATGAGATCATTTTCTTCTTTTAAAAATTTACTTTGATATTCTTATATACAAGAAGTATTTTTACAGGCACTTGGCATGCAGAAACTCCCAGGATTCAATGAATGTTTAGTATTCAATTCATTACAACAATGCCTCTAAATTTGGTACACAGGATAATACTCATTTCTAAAATGAGTCAGGCTCTAGTGAAATTGAGAAAAGCTACATGCATCCATTTGCATCCAGAATGTAATGGATAATTTGAAGATGCAAGAATAGCTTTTCTGTGTTCAATATCACATAAAATTCAAAAGTTATTTTCCTTCTGCTATATTTTATGGCCAGCTACCAAATTTTTCAGCAAGAAAATACGGAAGAAATCTATAACATCATATATACAGACTTTTATATGTAAACTAGCAAGAGCTGTATTGCAGGAATGTAGGTCAGGGTCAAATTTAAGGAGTCACTAACAAAACACAGATTAGATCCTCCACATCATGGCACAACTAATCTGAACTTTCTTGTACTCATAGAAGTAATTCTTACTACTCACAAACAAATTTTAGTAAAGGAGGAAAATATAAACAAGAAAGGGGATTAGGAGGCTAACGTTCAAGTCCTAAATCATAGATATTTTCTTGACTTCTACTCTGATGACAAAACTGCTGGTGCAGCTTGCTTTACTGTTTTTTCACAATCTCTTCTGTACTTATGCTTTGGGATATTCAAGATTTACTGGGTAGAAAAGCACACATCAGGTTTCATCTGGTTATGGTTTATGCAACATCTAAAATATTTTCATTTTTAATTCCTCCTCTATTTCACTAGTGCCCACAGCAGTGTCACTTCCTAAGTGCCCTAACTTTTCATCACCCCACCTTTCCTTGTTAGCTACTATCTACTATTTAAATCAGTGCTTTTGATGATTCCTACTATTCTAGTTGTTTGCAAAATATAGGTAGCACCGAGGACTTTCCTTCTAGCACCTTGCCTACAATTCTCAACTCTAAACACAGGGAGGTTTCCACAGATATTTCTGTGGAAATAAGAAGAATTATTACCATCAACATTACAGTAGCCTAAAGATTCATATATCTGTTTTATTTTCTTCTTTTCCCTAAAGAGAAGGAAGTACTTAACTGTTGAAAATTGCTCCTTGGAAATGGAAAACTGTTTTATCTGGTGTTTTAAAATTGTTTGGAAAAGAGTCTTCATAGTTTTTTGTTTCAATATATTCTAGTTGTACTATATTAATTCAAAAGACAGAAGAACAGACTTTTCTTTATGAGACAGAAGATTTAAAAAAATAGATGATACTTGTCTGAAAAGAATTTCTAGATAGAAACTGTTTTGGAAATAACTCCTTTATCTCTTTAATGACAGTCATATATATTAGAACTGACTTGGTGGAGCATGGCAGTGGAAAAGTTTGTGATCTCTTATCAGTTTGTACTCTACTTTTGTTCATATAGCTACTCCCAGTACACAGTAGAACAAAATTGGTACATTACGTTTGTTTGTACGTATAATAAACAGAATCATTCAAATATTTTATCTCAAGCGAAAGAAGGGCCACTGAAACTTAAAGTCATTGCCTGTTGGACTTGTAATGAAGAATGTCAGCTTTTGTAAGTCATCAACCTGCCACAGACAATCATATTGCTTTAAGATCAAATGCTTGAAATGAGTATGTGGAAGCAGGAGATAATATTTAAGAAGAAATAATCAGTGTTATCATCTCACAGCTTGGAGGGTTTATTTTTGTTGGGTTTCTTTCTTCTTGTATCACCACATCTCTACACATAAATCACAGAGATATCAGAAAGACTGAGGGAAAAAATGGCAAAATGCACTAGCTGGGGCAGATTTTCTATGCTAGCACATAGCTAAAACACACTTAACATCATTTCAACTTTTCTGTTGTAAAGTTTTGTTTTACTTGTTTCCTGCTGCTAATCTTTACAGGTCTGACTTGGAGACAGGTACTGAACTGCCCTTGATTGTATTAGGATTTCAGCTGACTAAAAATGGGATGGATGATATAGAAGAGCAGTGGTACTTATGAGAAAAATTTTGTTCTGTCCTGATCTTTTCATTTAAAATGATCATTATCATAACCACAATCACAAATAATCCTGAGATCCAGAGTACAAATACTCCTGCTCACCATGGGTTGAAAAAACAAGAACAGTTTCTTATGCATGGAGAATTCAGTCAGCTTAATAAAAAAAACCCAAAAACAATCCAACCAAATCAGACAAAAACAATAACAAAATGCAGTTTCTCAGTTTCCTGGATCCTATTTGCAACATACTTCATATCAACGGATATTTTTGTCATTTTAGTCTTCCTACTACAACCTATTTGTGAGTTGGGACACAACAACTTCTTGAGTATGGGTAAAATGCATTTATAAGGCAAAATCAATTTAGCATCATTGACAGAAGGAACTAGAGGCAAAAGACAGGAACTCTGCCTTCAGGTTGTTTGAGATATTCCAGCTTCAACAGGTGCTTCCTCAAAGAGACATTGCTTCAGAGAATTCTTTGCTTAGAGCATGGAGAAAAGGTTAGATCTGGCCAAGACAAGAAAACTTTGCTTTCAAGGGGATCAGAACTTAGCCTCACATTTAGTTTAGGATATTACCATATAGCTATGAGAATATTTTCTTATGTGGTGAGATTTCCTAAAGAAAATAAATGCCCAAACATAAGGATGCATGTTTATGTCACACAGATAAAACGGAATAATCTTTTAAGTAAACAAAATAGAATAAGCTGTACATCAAAACTGTGTGACATTGTTTTACTTAAAATACTGTAATTCCATGAAATAAGTGCAAAAGATGCCCTCCTTTAAAACACGTTTAAGGCAACAGCAGTTTCACTGAGCTGCACAAAATGAACTGTAAGGAACCTCTCTATTAATGGAGGAAGGGGAGTTACTTCCTCTTAACAAGGTAACTAAGCTGTGTTCTATAATAATTATTTTATTCTACTCTTGCTTATTGATTTATAAAAAAGTTATGTTCAATGTTAATTTCTGTTGTCGTTTCTTCCACTGCTAGAGTACTACAGATGTATTACATTAATTAAGGTTAAGTACTGTTTGTTTAAGTCACTGTGAGACTCCAGTATTTCATAAATGAACACATTTTTGAAGGACTTTTCCATCACCTCTTTCTTTGGCATTTCTCCTTTTGTCTAAGATTTATTTTTCTTCCTCTTCTCTTTTCCTTAAATGACAAATGGTAAGTGTTCTCAAGTTATAAGAAGTGTATTGCATAAAATGTGAATTTTGAATTGTAGAGATAATGCATAAACAAAAACAATGTACAAGGGAAGGCTATTATTTTGTAAGTCATAATAGAACATATTTTATTGCTACTAATTTTGCAAGTATATGTCACATTTTAAAAATGTGTAGTCCCATTTTCAAGATGCATGCAATTGCAAAAGAACTAATATCACTTATAAAACTTAAGTGGTTTATCTAATCTATTCATCTAAATTCCTTGGATAAAAAATAAAGAAAAATGGGCATTTACAGAGTATGCATCTACCTTTTTCTACTGATTACCGAGGAAATCTAGACACCACAGGCAGAGTAAAATAATTTCAGCTTGGGAGTCTAAACCTCACGGAAAATAGACCTTTTTTTTTTAATTAAACTGCCTGACATGTTTTAAAAACATGCTGAATTTACTAAGACCTTAGTATTTTAGGCTAGTTTAAATAACCAAAGCATATCAGAAATGTTTATCTCTTCCAATACACACACATGTATTTAGGGAAGCTCGTCAAGTAATAGTTCTCATCTACTGAGTAAGTCTGTCTAATCACAAAACCTGTGAAGTTTTTATCCTTGAAAGAGAAGTTTAAGTTAAACTGGGGAAAATAAGATGTGATAAGGTTTTTGACTTTGATCAGGTTTGGAAAAAGAAAAAACCCAAACCAAAACGAAGAGATAAAAGAGCTTAGTAAAACTACACCTCTGAAAATTCTTCCAGTTCTTTACATAAGTAGTGGTAAAATGCCTACCTACATGCTTGGCATTTGCCAGAATTCAAAAAAAAAAAAAAAAAGTCCTCGAGAAAAGAAAATTAGACACTCTCTTCTTTCAGAGAAATAATTCATAAATCCTCCTCTTAGCTCCAGTTCTCTAGATGTATTGATCTTCCTTGCCCTTAGGTCTTTCCTAGTGAGCAAACAACAGACACTTGACTTCCTGTCTCTTCTTTTTCCTACTATGAGCTTGTTCTGAATCCCTGATAGACTCTGACCTCCTATTGACTTCAGACAGGAAATTGTCTTATAAATGACTGCATGGCTGTCCCCTAAAAGAGCTTCTGCTGGGTGACTCTCTGCCATCCCAATAACCTAATTACATGCCTTAGCCTCTCCTTCTACAATCTGACAAGTGCACTGTCTGTAAAAGTCAAAATAAAATTGTCAATAACCACTCTCTTGAATGGAGCATTCCCCTCTATCATAGATTACCCTGCAAAAATATTTTTATGGTGGAATCCAAAGTCTTTGCAACATGTGAATTCTTTTGTATACATAAAGCAGGCCCTTTAGTGCCTCTTGATCCCTACATTGCTTAATGCAGAAAACAAACCTGCGTCTGCCTGTTGCCATTATTTGGACATTTTCTTTAAGAGAAATGAAGAGTTAACAGATCCACCTAGTCAAGTAAGCTGGTTCTGACACTGACCAATGGTAGTTGCTTTGAAAAGCTATGAAAAATCAGGGCATGCAGAGATGGAACTTAATACCTTCCATTTGCTAATCCTGCACATATTTTGTTCAGTTACATTGGACTAGCACTATTTTTATTCCTGCCTTTAGTCCTGAAATTCTAAACCATCTGCTTCCTCGCATGCATTTCTCTGCTGAAGACTGCCTTACTGCTGCTTATGAATACCAATCTAGGAGTTTGCCAGTACATCCAGTTTCCTCCTCTGTGATTTTCAGATTATGGAGCTTTCCAAGGAGTGACTGTTTCCTTTCTTTTGGACTTGACCAATTATGTGATCACAGGAGTAATTGATAAACAAAGCGTGATGAGATTTTTGGTGAGAAAACTCCTTCCCGTATTGTCGTTCCCGGTTTGTTCTTGATTTGTTGATGCAGACCCCCTTGTAAAACAGCTGACCTGTGCTATGCCATCAACATAATCGCTGTTCAAAGGGCTGCCCATGAAAAAGTGTCTGACAACATCAGATCCTTAATCAAACAGCAGACTAGCAGACAGCAAAACCAAACTAGATGAAATCAGGTGTGCTTAGAACACTCGCTTTCAACCTATTTTATCTAGAAGAGAAGTAGCAACAGGAATTGAAAGATGATGTAATATTGAAGAAACAGTTACAAGCAGCTGAACTAGCACATAAAGAAGTTGAGAGATGGGAATATTGTTTTCAGGAAAAAAATACTTTGTGATTTCCTTTTTTCCTTCTTTTCAAAAGAAGTTTTACATCCATACAACCAGAGCATATAAACTAATACAGGGAAGGGAAGGGAAGGGAAGGGAAGGGAAGGGAAGGGAAGGGAAGGGAAGGGAAGGGAAGGGAAGGGAAGGGA
>WUAM01000125.1:3331185-3343612 GCA_024336885.1 Actenoides hombroni
CTGCTCTGGCAGGGGGGTTGGACTAGATGATCTTTCGAGGTCCCTTCCAACCCCTAACATTCTGTGATTCTGTGATCAGCTGTCTCTGCCACTCAGGGGTCGAAGAAAATATGTCCAGCTGTCAAAGATTTAACACCATCCATACAAAAACAGCCTACTTGAGCAGTTGAAAGAGCTGCTATTAAAATTTAATTAAATAAAAATTTTTAGTGCCACGCCAATAAGTCTGTATATCAATTTGAGAATACTTTACAGGCCTGGAACAAGAAATCTTGGTCTAAGCTAACATGAAAAAAAAGCAGAATGCATATAAACCCATGAACTGGAAAAGGCCATGAAAGCAGGGCAGTGCATGCAGTTTAGGTTTGGCAATCAGAGCACCTTCAGTTTGTCAGCTATTGTGGTAACACCCTCTTTCAAACACTCCAGCTCTCTTAGTTGCATCTCCAGCTTCCTGCACATGTGCATTTCACTCCATTTGGCTCCAGTTTCCAAAGATGATATTTCCTAACCTAAAACTTCTTAATTCCCCTAAAGGCACAAAAAACTACATGTCTAGCTGAAATAAATCTGACTTTCCTGTGGGATAAAAAAAATCGTGGGAAAAATGCAATATTCTGTCTAATAGTCGAAGTTATGATTATTTGGCTGCTTGTCCTTAAGGCATATGCCAAATTAACTTCCCACTCTCAAAGGTGAAATTAGAAAAAAACAAAACCAAATAAAAACTTCTCAGGGAAACTGCTGTGAAGATGGAAAAATAATTTATTTTTTTTTCCTATAAAGGAATTCCCTTAAAAAAATCTGAAACTTTCAGATTTCCATTAAGATTCACAGTCATTCCCTCTGTCATTCTTCCCTGACTCATATAAATTTGGAATAATGAATAAGAAAAAAAATAAATAAATTCCCTCTGTAAGTCTAGAAGACATGAAGGTTTCAACACTATGAACAAATTCTCTTTAAAGGAAACACAATGAGAAAGGTTGGCTATAGCAGCAAGCCAATCTACGCAGCAATATATTCTGTAACATTATAAGAAATGTGCTCTGGCTTCTGTATGCAATTCAGATCCAAAATTAATTGTACTTTTATTTTTGTAGGCTAAGTCAACTTTGAGTCCTTGGTTTTTAGTAGCTACCTAACACTCACAGAATGACTGAGAGCAAACAATAACAAATAGTGGGGGTTTTACCCAAATATTAGTTGTCTACCAAATACAGATTTGAAGGCTGAATACTTCTTGTGGTACCTAAAAATGCTTCTGGATTTTTATCATGCCGTCCCAGTTTCAAAGTTGATTTACTAACATTTTAGGTACTAAACAGTACCCGATTCTTAACAAAGCCGTCAATCATTTTGATGTTTTTAAATGAAGCTTTTTCTTTTTGCACCAAGATTTCTTTTTTTTTTTTTTCTTTCTATTTTTTAACCCAAACATGCAGGTAAATGATTAAGTAGTATGGATTAGTTGTGACACTAGTAGACTAGGGTCATGGCAATCACCTTCTGTGCTTCAGTTTTAATGACTGCAAAGTGAAGTTGATGACACTGACCTCTTTTTCAAAGTGCTTTGATGAGAAGTGCTGTTTATAAGGGGACTAGTTACTTAATAATCAATTAAACAAAAGCATGAGTTAGGTGTACTGATGAGGAGAGGCAGAATACAGAGTTCACAACAATTACAACAATCCCTAGTTTGCAGCAACTTGAGTAAATTAATATCAGAGAAGAAATTTCTATTCATAGTCTTCTGCCTCCATTTCTGTGTAGTTACTTAGTTTGCAAGTGTTTACTGATTGACACTGGCTTTTTGCAACAACCATCAGCATCCCAAGGTCTTTGTCAAGAAGAATCTGGTGTTTGTAGTAGAAGTTTCTTCCCCTGGGGTATACTTTGATTTCATTTTTATAATACTGGGGTACACTTTGATTTATTTTTTTATGAGTTTCCTCAGCACACTCAACTGTCCTCTGCAGGCAGCCAGGACAGTGTGGCCAGCACTCACTGGCTGCCCCTTGCCCGAGGCCCATTGAGGGCTGAGATTTGTCACTCTGTGATGACCATGGCTGCTTATATCTTTAGGTCAGATGGTATCACATGAGCCCAGTTCCTTCCAGGTCCAGGTGAGAGTCACTCACACCCAGTCAGGGCAGCCAGCGCTACCTGGGCCAGGACAGGGATGGCCCCACAGGCCCTAGAGCTTGTGCCTCCAGAGCACGGTGGGATCAGGGGCTTTATCAATGAAAGAATGGCTCATTTCCCTTTTCATTCCTTCCTCAAGGTTGAAAGGGCAAAGGGAAGACTGTCAGTGTATGACAATTCCACAAATAAAGAAAATTCATTCTTTTGTACTTCTTTTGTACTATACATACTATTGTACTATAGGTACCTCTGCTTCCTCAGGACTGAGTACCAGGTGAAAGATATGCCATGACTTTTTCACCGGACACCTCTTGTAGTCAATTTTCCAATGATTACAGCCATCTGAGATGCTGTTACATCACCACAACTATAAACAAATGTTCTAAAGCCTGTCACACTTGTAAATGCCACAGCCAGGGCACTGCTGTGCATTGGCTGTGTTCTAGTTATCTGCAGCGACAGGGCTGCTCTAAGTCTGAATTCACAAGATAGATGAGCTTTGCTAGAAATGCCTATGACTCTATTAAGCTAGGCTGTTAATCAGGGATGGAGATAGTGTTTCTATTTCTCTGGTTAATGTTAATAATTCCTGCAGTAGTCCAGAAATATAATTCCAGTATTACCTCTTTACACATTTGGCTCTGGGTAATTTATCGATAGTACCAAGTGATACATCCCATAGCTATGAACTCAGTAACTGCCCGTAGAAAGTTTCTTAGCAACATCCATGAAGCAATTTCATACTATACTGTGATTTAAGACAGAACCTTCATTAAAGTCTGCTACTTTACAGCTAGAATCTTTTCTTTTTGCAATCAATACATTACCACTTAAAAGCAGCATCTCACAAGAGTGGGAGTTATTTATAACTTACTAGCTTTTTTTCTGTCCCTGCTCAATAAATAGTAAGAGTCACAAATACGTATTCCAATGGACCAGATTATGATGCCCTTATTCCTGTATTCTGCAGCACCCTTAGGATTGCCTGGGCCTTTCCCAATTTACCTGGTTTCCTGGGAATGCTTTACGGGCAAACACCTCCAGAGAAGAGCTCCCAGACTTTTTTCCCCCCTCCTTCCCTGACTACTGTTTGTCAGATTCTACTCCAATAAACCTCCTGTACTGGAGTGAGCAGGAGACTGTTATTAACACTAAGCATAAGGAAGCCTTAGCTACCCAGCAAGGGTAATCTTATAGCCCTTTGGTGCTAAAAGAAAAGTTTAAAAGAATTCTCTTGTGCTCTGACTGGCTTTCTTTGTCTACAGGTGTAAAATAGTGCTGGCACCACCTTGCCTTGTAACATTTACAACTCTCTTAAGTGCTACATTTGTATCTGCATGTGAGATATTACATCTTCGTTATACCACATGATGGAAATAGCCTATAATGTTGATGTTTTATAATTCTGAAAAATAATTAATTTAACCTAAAGATTTTTACACAAATTACCTCTTTAGCTTGAGCTTTCCTCCATTTCCTAGATGCTCTAAACATACCTTCTAGATGCAGAAGAAATTTCATATAAGCCTCAAGGAGACATTGCTGTGACCTTAGCTCCTATCTGAACAGCTCATCTAAGTCTGGATACAGCAGACAGCTTGAAGTGCTCAGGCAGCAGTAGCCCTTTTCAAGCTGCTGTCTTTCCCAAGCATTTGCCAGACCAAGCCACACTGCAGCCTGCACGTGGATCTTCCTCTGGAAACCCAGAAATGCCAGGAAGCAATTGGCCTACTGCACATGTGCCAATTCCGTGATAAGCTGTAGGTCCCAGCATGTTACAGGAGAGCACAGTGGTGTGAGAAGCATCATAGCATCTTGCTACTAGATAAGCTAAGATCTGCAAAGCTAAAAAGATCAGTCAGTGACAATTATGCAAGGTCTTTTAAAACTTCATTTAAGTGCTTATTTTTCATGTAAATGCTCTTCAACATTAAAAGACATGATGAGAGTTAAGAACCCATGCAACCTTTGGACTGAAAAATTCACAAGGCATATTGCTAAGTAAGAAAACATTGTAAAAGCTACTCTTGAGCACTGGAAAAATCAGATCTGTCAGGATAAACTTTTTAAACCTTCTTGGAAAAGCAAATGGATTTATCAATTACTACAAAGAATGGCTCTAAATATTATATGAAATTATAGAAGAAAAGAGTAGGTAAAGAAGCCTTCAAACTGAACCCCAATGTAATCATTTAACAGCCTGTGGAAGGTTTTTTTTTTGGTCTAAGGGGAGGGTGTTAAATGATTCTAATAATGATTGCTAGGAAACATTAATCCTGAAAGAGTTTATTCTACCATATGGGCAAAACAGGTGTTTGCCAAGGGCAGCAAACAATATGAAGCAAGAAAATCTTTACTGGCTCTTGCATGCATGAGTGAGCGTAGGGCAGGTGGATCAGCAAACCGTCTAAGGATACCAATGGCAGTAAAAAACCCTGGGCTGACAAAATACAGTATTTCTAAACTAAAATATATTGCTGCATTATGTCCATATCTAGCACCTCAGTTTTTGCTGTCATGATTAGTAGCAGTGTCAAAATACTGGTTTAAAATGGGGTCTCTAATATTTGAATTACACCAATCCCAAACGTGATGACTGCATCATATAGAAGCCTAAAGAATATAAATTCCATGCTATGCAGAAATATATCAAGCATTACGTACTATAATGCAGTGACTAGTCTTTGTCTATAGTAAAAATGATACTCCTTTTCAGGACAGATTGTTTAATGTATTTCCATAGTTGGTTAAACATGAAGCAATGCATTTTCCTGACTCTGCAAAAGCATTTTTAAGTTTGATTTTTTATTTTGTCTGCTTTTACTGTGATGTATATGAAGCAATGTTAGAAAATACCAGTAGAGTATTACAATATGCTCTCTGCAGGGACTGACAGGCTTTCTTAAACTTCAGAAAATAATAATTTATAACCAGTAGTACAGCAATGATACAGATAATAAGTTGCTGAGATAAAATGCCTTACTAATCTTGCAGTGCCCTGGTGGAAAACTGTGTTGACAGTGGAGGTTTTCTGCAACAGGATTTGACTGTTTTACATGCTACCATTGTGCCTTTGTTTCCCAGTCAGTGATGAGAAGTAACAGATTTTCAGGCTCTTCTCCCAGGCAACTACTGACAGGATGAGAAGTCATGGCCTGAAGCTGTGCCAGGGGAGGTTTAGGTTGGCTGTCAGGAAGCACTTCCTGACAGAGAGGGTGATCAGACATTGGAATGGACTGACCAGGGAGGTGGTGGAGTCACCATCCCTGGATGTGTTTGAAGAAAGGCTGGATGTGGCACTTAATGCCATGGTCTGGCCAGTGTGGTGGTGTTGGGTCACAGGCTGGACTTGACGATCTCAGAGGTCTTTTCCAGCCTCAGTAATTCTGTGATTCTGTGATTCAGCAACCTCAACTAAATGAAAACTAACTGAATTCCATGCACCTAATTTCAGTACTTTTTGTAGCTCTGTGTCTTCTGTTCATTTCCATCCTGTCTCTCCTGCCACTAGCTACTCCTTCCTGTATTTTTTTACATATATTGTGGAATCCAATACTTGTTTTCTATTCTTTCCAGCTCCATAATACTCTCACAATACTTCTAGGCTGTCTGACATTGTTTCTGAGTAGCCATCTCTGACCATCTTGATAACTTTGGTAGGCTACTCTTTCCCATTTTTTCCTTTCAGGATTTGTAGGTGCTAACTGGATGTAACCCGTGTTCTTGTTTATAGTAGTAGAGATAATTCAAGACTTAAGCTGTTAGGGAATGGCATCATTTGCTTCATCTATCTGCTAACTTTTAACACAAGTTTATATTCTCATTTCCACACCTAACTCATACAGAATTGACTTGACAGTAAGAGGTAGATTTGGTACTAGCTAACTTTTGCAACATAAGATTGCTTTAGAAGAGTATGAAGTTAGTTCCATCGCAAAAAAATGCCTTCCGTCATAAAAAACGGCTGAAGAAAAGCAGCCTGTCTCTTAATTAAACACTTCTAAAATAATTTAATATAGATGGAATGAAATGGATGATGACACAGAAGTCATTTCTTTCCATCTACAGAGAAGCCTCATCTCCCCAGCCAGCAATCTCTATATTAGCTATTTCCTGACCCAGAAAGTAATAAGCTATTTATTTCCCGTTGAAATGTGTCTCAGTATGCCTGAAAAGAAGAAAAGTAGAATTCCATGTAGGTGCCAACAATTACTATTAACAGCTCCTGTGTAGGAAAAATTAAAAAAGCATTTTTTGGTCAAAACTACTGTATGTCCTTTACAGTCATTCCTGCACTTGCAGAGGTTGCATGTATTTTATTTAAAAAAAGACAGGAATGGACAAAAAAAAGTTCCCTAATTCTTATTTATTGTTTATGTCACAAAAAGCTATCTACCCACTGAAATCTGATTCCTGTCTTGATTTAGATAACATTTGTCAAAGTGTTGCAGAATTTCTCACTAGTCTCTATGAGCAGCAAAATTAGGGTAATAGAATGAAAGGCAAAGCTGAATTTAAAACATTTGTAAAGGATATTCCAGGGACACGGGAGGCAGGAAAGGGCAATAATACTAACATTAAATCATCTGAGAAGTAAGAGAACTTTTGATTCAAGATAACAATGAAAACTAAAAAATTTAGTTCTCCTACTGAGATCCAGATGGGAATCACTAACTGTGGAGACTGGCAACACTGAAACTAGGTAGACAAAACTGACCTGCAAATGTGGTTTCAAAGGCAAACAGCTGCCTCAGGTTAAAAACAACAAAAAAACACCCCAAACATACAACCAAACAGAAGCTTTCTCCACACACACATACTACATCCATCTTGGCTCAAATTAGACAAAGCTTACCTGTGGAGCTTCCCCCTGCTTCCATCCTTTACCTGCTATAGGCTGGCTTAAGGACATGTGTGATGATCAATAATGGGATGCTAACACCACCCAGAGAATGTACATGGTGACATGTCCAGAGGGGGAAGATCACTTGTGAAAGGTTGAATATACCTGAACCATCAAGATCATTCCCATTTAATGATTTCTGACACGCCACTAAGTCAATAATCAGGATTGTTACATTAAACCAAAGAGAAGTCATTTTACAAGGTCCAAATTTACTTTACAATCTAAGTCTTGGAATGCAGGATTAATAGCATGCAGACAGGACAGGCAAGAATTACCAGGATCCCTATTTCAGCAATGAGTATGCCCTTCCTCTGTCTGGAAAACAGTATTTTAGATTCTGTTTATACATTTTTCATTGAATGTTTGTCATATAAGACACAGAGACAGGAGAGGAGAGTCTCCCACATCCTACTCTGGAAAGTCAGGAACCTTTACTTGATTCTGTGCTCTCTTAAACAGAGAAACCTTGCATTCCCAATGAATACTGAAACGCCTTGACTGTCTGAATGAGAAATTACTCAGTAACTCCAGTTGTATGACTCAAGCGTCTCTTCCTCCACTACCCTGTACAATTTGAGGTGCAAATGGTAGCCTGCCCATGAAGCACAATCCCATCCAAGCAGGTGAGATATGGCATGAGCATTCCCAGCTGTTAAAAGAGGAAAAGGTGAAATTTAAATAACTCTTTGGTCCCTCAGTGGGGAGGAGGAGATAAGAATTCATCTGCTGGATTTTAACAAATAACATGATGAGTCAGTGTACAATCCTCCTAACAGTTCTGATGTTTGGTTATTTTGTGCACCTAGGCTGACTAGGTAGTTTCCTCCCCAAACCACAAGAATGTTCCTACTGAATACCCCATCAGGGTCCATTGAAATGAAAGCACGACTGGGCTGAGTCTGTTATGTAAAGCTGTAACTGCAGTGTTCTGCCCTTCACATATAAATTAATCTCACAGTAGACACCTCAGCCATAGCAGAAATAATATACCAGAATTACTTATAGAGCTCCAAGGAACAGTGTAGCAAAGTGTTATTTGTGTTTTTTTCAAAAACCAGGAAAATGAAAAAAGAACAGGAAAAAAAAATAAAAAGAAAAAGAAAAAAAAAAGGAAATAGAAAGAAAGGGCCCCTTTGCTTTATTTCTTCCTTATATCGGAGAATGACTGCATCATATAAATTGAGCTGAGACAAAGTTTATTTTGTGTCCTATTAATAGGTACAAGCTCCAATCAAAGACTAACATCATGCTGTGTCGATTCTGCTCTGACAAGCAATACTCTTTCTTAAATAGCTAGGTCAGAAAAACTAGGTCAGAAGTATTTTTTTCCTCGGCCTTCACCTTGTACCACTCTGAAAAATCCCCTTTCTCCTACTGGAGAGCTCTTTTACTTTTACTGGAGGTTCAGCCTAGTGAAAAGTATCCCAAGGTTGAAAGAAAGTGGGAAGATGAACAGTTGCTGAAAGGAAGAGAACACACACAGAAAAAGGGTCCGTGAAGACAGGACCAGGGTATCCTGGAAGCACTGGGGCAAAAGAGAAAGGAGCAGTCCTCACCCTGCAGAAGGAATCCTTGGTGGCAGAAGCTCCTGCCTTTTGGTGCAGGGCCAAGAAAGGGAGCACCCCAGTAGAAAATAGCTAGGAAAAATTAATTCAGGACAGTGGTTTCTGACAGTCATGAGCTTAATCTGCTCTGTAGTTTGCATTCCTACTGAAACGACCTCTGTGTAGTGCAGTTGTGACCAGAACTCAAGGCAGAAAGCATTGTTCTCAAACTTATTTATCGACATCCACCGCTTCACCAGTTGTCAAAATACAGCTCAAGTATTATCCCAGTTAAGAAGGGTTCTGTGAAAATAGCCATCATGTACCCAACTTTTGTCTGGCATGACTATGCTAAAGTTGAGGATAAGTAATACCTGACAGATTGCTTAAAAGGCTGGCTTTGTGGTTTGTGGGGTTTCCAGCTATATCCCATCTGAGTGCCTGCATCTGATAAATGCAGTTGTGATAACCTCTGCTTACTGCTATTATTTCTATAATTGACTGTTTATTCAAGAGCAATTGATTGATTGTTCTATTCATATCCCATTCTCCCTCCTTCTTAGCTGTGAGTAATATTTGGAAAGATCTAAATAAATCCATGTGGTATAAAGGACTCGTATTGTTACTGGCTAAGTATGCCTGATTTCAGTTAATTCACAATTAACATTTCCATCTCATTGAGTCATAACAGTGTGTACTGAAATATCTGAATTGCAGGTAATCAGGGGAGTTGCTGTTTAATGGGAAAGTCTCACCTATAGGTAAAAATAGGTGCAAGATTTAATGAGGTAATACATCCAGTTCTTACTACTCAATATCACACAGGCCAGACAGTAAATATTCTTCAGCCTTTAGAAGATAACTTTTTTTTACTTTTTTCTTTTTTTTTTAATAATACTGCATGTGTAAATTTAGTGTTTGAATCACTGTGAAAAAAAATATAGGGAAAGTACCCAAAAATTAAGGTAGGAAACAGTTTCTCATATCAAAATATTTCCACTGAGAATCACATGTACATAAAGTGTTTTGGTATAGTAGGAAATGGTAAGACACAAATCATATGTTCTAGGATATTAACAGAAATAATTGTCAGTGTGAGTATCATGGTGAATAAGGTCTCTGTTTACACAAGAAACATGCTCCGAGAATGTGTAATTTTTGTGTTCTTGCTGAGATACTAATTATTGTAATCAATACATGGCAGGAAATGGCAACACTTTAAAAATCATTACTCAGAGGTTAGATATACAAAATGAGCTTTACAAGAAATGGTACTCATCTAATATTTTCAATCCATCTGAAGCACTAATTCTAGAATATAGTGCTATCACTCACTTCATTACAACTATAGCAATCAATTAACATATTATCATCACAGCTCATCCTTCCCTTCTAAGTTGAAATTTCAAATTATTAATTGACTCATGTGCAGTAGATGGCACACATAATCCTCTGTAGACTGGAAGCAGCAGTTTCTCAAAGAGAAGCTGCACCCTAAGCTGCCTAATGGTCCTTGTCACTCTAGCAGGTAATTAAAAGGCTTCCCACTTTGGCAATTAGCCAGCAGAAAAGCAGACAGAATGCTCCACTTGTAAAATGAGGAACGAAGCTCATACTTTAAAGAAGGAATGATAATATTTTGCAATTCCATAATGTCTTTTCTTCAGGGATTTTAAATAAATTAATAAGCATTAATTAATAGGACCTTGTAAATTCCCTGGGAAATACTTGTGCTACCCATTATAAAAGAGTATATAAAGGCATTTATTGCCTCGATTTCCACTGAATCATTCTTTTTGGATACCTCAGCACTGGTGAATTTAGTCAGATTCTTATCTTGAGGGAACTGTTGAACATTTCTGGTCCCACTAAAACAAGAAGTATTTTTTATGCTCAGCATCACTGCAAGTCAGACTTTAGATGTATTTTGTGTGACCACCAGAATTCATGCACAGTATTAGCACCATTTAAGAGACAAACACTTGAAAATGAACCTGGTGTCAAGCAAAACCTTGCTGCTAATGCAGATACAGTAACAGGGAATGTTATTATGTAATCACGTTGAACATAATGGTAAACATACCCAGTCATTCATTTTGGGACACTCCAAACATTTGAAGAAAAGCATGTTTTGTCTGGTCATCTGATCAAATTATGTGTTCCACATATACAGAGGAGTTCTGTGAGAATTTTCGTTTCTGCAACACAAGGATGAGTCTCAGCTATTTACAGAGATAACACCCATTAACTGTAAAACAGCAAATGGGTTATAAACACCCTGCAGTGGAGCTTTTATAACTACTGGCACAGTTTAAATTTGTGGGTTTTTTTTATGTTTTGCATTTGTTCTTTGGGTAAAACATCTAACAATTTTTAAACTGACCTACATACATTACCAATGTATAAAAACCAAAAGACTGTAAAGAGAGAATATTTTGTGAACACACTAGTAGTCAATATGCACATCTCCTTCAAGAACAATGCTCCTTGAAGAAGAATAACATTAATGAAACTCAAAGCAGTTTAGCAAAGATGTAATCTTTCTCTCTATGAAACAGTAATTGTAAGGTAAATATGGTTTTAAAAAAGTTCTCTAAAAGAGACTGCAAATCTTCTGAATGGAGATTTTCTGTTCAGGAAGTATACCTTGTCAGAGTCATAAGCCAGATTGCTCAAATAGCCTTCTTTTCCCCACTTTGTCCCTTGCAAGGAGAACAGCAAAACAGGGCTAAAGTTTTTCTAATATGAAGTGTTTGGGTTTTTTTTCTACAAAGACAAAGAAACTTCAAAATTTAATTTAAATACTTATAATTGGGGAAATTCTGGAAGATGTTCTGAACTGCATGTCCAAGAGCATACTAGCAGTTATAAGAGATGACAATTTTTGAAGTGTATGATTACAGATATCATACACTATAATGCAAAAATTTCTAACATTAATTATATTAGAAAATGAAGTACCTTCTATTTAACACAGCAAGGTTAAATCTGATTACTACTAATAGGAGACTTTTCAGCATAGAAAGATACTGCCACTAATGAAAGAAATTATTTAGGTATCAATGCTTAATCAGGTTCCTTAACTAGCTCATACAAAACAAAACAGTCAATTTGAAAAGTTCTTCAAAAGAAAGTACCTTATTTCTGCCATTTTAACTACTTAGAAATCAAATAAGGGGGGGAAAATCAATCCCCACACCGTTTTTCAGATGGATTATTAAAAGCATTTTTCTGGAATTACTTAACAATGAGTTCCAATTCCTGTTAGAAGAATCACATATTTAAAGAGATGTCAAAAACTGGACATGCTTCAAATACTCATACTTTTTAAGAATGATATCTTATAAATCATTTTAATTTTGCACAATAAACTTTTTTGGTGCACAATAAATTGAATGCCGGTTTGGTTTTTTTTTTTTGCCTACTACTTGATAATTCACTTGATTTATACTAGAAATTAAGTTATTTTAAAGTTATCACTTCTATAACCGGCCTGTACCACTGGCCGGGTATTGCCCTCAAATTCTGAAATCTGTGTGTCCTGCCAGCACCTTGAGCTGTCTGCATAGCCACCCGTGTACCAGGGTTGCCTGGGGCAGACTTCATTTTCTTCATAGTAGCTGTTATGTGCTGTGTTTTGTATCTGTGATGAAAACAGTGTTGATACCACAGGGATGTTTTAGTTATTTCTGGGCAGTGTTTACACAGAATCAAGGCTTTTTCTGCTTCTCACGCTGCCCCACCAGTGGGTGGGGGTGCACAAAAAGCTGGGATGGGCCCCAGCTGGGACAGCTGACCCCAGCTGACCAAAGGGATATTCCGGACCATATGA
>WUAM01000125.1:3343641-3363461 GCA_024336885.1 Actenoides hombroni
ATGGGGGGGGGGGGGGTGGGTGGGGGCACTGCTCCGGGACTGGCTGGGCATCCTTCAGTTGGTGGTGAGCAATTGTTTTCATTTGCATCACTTCTCCTTGGGTTTTATTTCTCTCTCTGTTAGAAGAGATCACAGAATAGTGAGAAGGGGATCCAGACACTTTCTGCCCCCAGGATCAGCTGCAGATAAGCATGCCCTGTTGCTCTTGAGCCCCCTCCTTCTCCAAAGCAGCCTGTTCTCCTGTCACCATAGAAACCTCAGTGCCCTATCTCCATGGGCAGCCTGGAACCTGCCTCTCCATGGGCATTCTCTTTGTTCACATGGTCTCATCCCATCCTCCCGCTTTGGTGTGTCCTACCGCTCAGAGTGACCAGGGTGGAAGCAACCTCTGCTGGGGAGGAGGGAGCTCTTTTGAAGTAGGAGCCATGAGACCATCCAGTAACGTGGGTCTGGCTCTAATGCAACCGGTGCAGACACCAGTGGCATTATGCTCCAGGGGAACCATGCTTAGTGGGGTTCAAACAAGGGTGGCTCCAAAGAGTGGAAGTCACCCTTTCTGATTGTCTTGGAGTGCTTTAAGACAAATGCCTGCTGCCTTATAATCAGGGTTTAGGTGTCCAGGGTTTAGGATTGCTTGCCTGCTGGCTCTCTGTGCAGTGTGTCTACCTTGCAGTCAAAGGTAAATTGAGAAGGGCACCTCTGACTGGCCTCCTCTGGCTCCTGAGCAGCACAGCTTTCAAGAACCCAAGGAGTGTTAAATATTATATAGTTGAAGAAATTGATACGAAGACCTAAAGAAAAACAGAAGAAGACAGACTAGCCTATGTAAGAAAAAGCTGAAGGAAAATACTGACAATGGGGATGGATTGAAATAAAAAATACACACAATATATAAGAGAAAGAACATGATTTCGTATCTATTTTCTTAATCTCCAAGCAGGGAACTTAACTGGTATGTAAAATGTTGAATAGACAATTGAATATATATAAAAAAAGAATGAGCAAAAGCCAAACTATCATATTCATACCTACTTTGTGCGTGGAAAGGTGTATTGGGTCTGACTGAGCCCTCCCAGTGCTGTGCTTTGCACTGAGAGCTGGAAAGGTGCTGGTAACTCCCCAGTGTTGTGGCTGCTGCTGGGCAGGGCTCACATAGCAACAACGCTGGTTTCCAACATTCCCCCTGCAGTGAGGTGGGGGTGGGCAAGATCTTGGGAGGGGACACGACTGGGACAACTGACCCAAACTGACCAAAGGGATATTCCAGACCATCTGACATGAGCTAAACTATAAAAGCTAGGAAGAGGAGGAGGAGGTCGGGGCATCAGCTTGTCCTCCGGGGCAGCCACTATGGGTTTGGAGCCCTGCTTCCTGAAAAGGGCCCAGACAGCACCTGCTGAAGGGAAGTACAGATTAAATCTTTTTCTTTTGCTTCTGCATGTGACATTGCTTTGCTTCTTCATGAAACTGCTTTTGTCTTAGCCCACGACTTTAATCTTATTTTCTATCCCCTGGTCCATCTGAGAGGATAAGAGGGAAGTGATAGTGTGGCTTGGTGGGCACCTGGAATCCAGCCAAGGTCAATACACCACAATAGGTATTTTCTGCCTATCTGTGTAGAGCACTATACCTTCTGAAGGTACTTTTGTCCAGGGCTTAAAAACTTTTTAAAAGTCATGTGTGGGTTGGGAAGGGCTGGCCATTTGGCTTGGTATTTTTCATGCTCCATTATTGTTCTGACAGACTTCGGCATCCTGCAAGTTTTCCCAGAACAACCATGATGTGTTAGGGCTTTTCCTTCCTATATGAAAAATCTTTTTATTAAATAATTTCCCAGGAGTTATCTTGACAATTAATCCCATGTATTCCTTTATATAATGCTCAGTTTATACAATCCCTTATATAATGCTCATTTTTATGTCTCTTATGTTTTAGTGTATGTGCAGAGTACCACTGTGCTGATTACAGAGATGAGCTATATGGCTCGGTCTTATTTACAAATACTTTATACATAAATTTTTAATACAGACAGATACAGTCACATAAGCAAATTCTGGTCAAAATAATGAAAAAAAATCCTCCAGGGCAGCAAACAGAAATACTAGCATAATAAAATACAGAAGGCAAAATGAGTGGAGGAATAAAGCATAATACCCAAGGGTGGCAGCAAGCCTGCTAAATCTGATTACTTAAAATGAAATAAGGGTAGTGAGAAAGCAAACCAAAATGCACCAAGATAATGAAAGTCTGAGTTTCTCAAATAGGAGCAGTGTACATTCAGGTCTTAGAAAAAAAAAGTTTATGTAGCCTTTTTAGTAGCGAATAAGATTCAGCAATATCTTGTAAAAGTTTTCATCAGAAGTCTTAGGTCAACTATAGCTTCTTTAGTGGTAATCGGCAGGAAAGTTGTTTTTTAATACATCTGTAAAGAGCCAAGAACTCTATAAACACAGGAAGAACTGATACTAAGAAATACAGCTAGAGTTGTTTCTCCTGACGTTTTTATGCCTAGCAATGATGACTTACATAGAAAAAAAAACGCTGGCATTTGTGGATGGAAATGGACACAATAACTGGGTCATCTGGAACCAAACTCTAAGTTAAAAGCCTCTCTCTGCAAGCTTATACCACAAACCTGCAAGTATTCACCTATGTGAGCATGTTTACACAGATTTTGATCAATTTGCTATTTCATCTATGAATTAAAAGGTATTTTTAATATTTAGTGTGAAAAAAACTGAAGACCTTTGTCATATAATGTCATATAATTACTCAAAACTTCATAATGATAAAAACAATATACTATTGTGTATTCAGAGTGGAAGCCTCCAGTACTCTGATTAGAAATCTACCACCGGCACACTTGCTTTTTCCATGAGCTCTGCTAACAGTATGTATCAATGAAAAAAACTTTTCCTCAGAAAATTCTCATCACTTCTAGCTCTGACTTTGTATCTCACAGAAGAAATTCACTGGTGCAGGTATGTGTCATCTTGCATTAAATATCTGGTGGTTCTCTTTGGCTAGTGGGAAAGCTGGTGGAAGATAATCTGCAGTTCTGCTTTGTGTAAGCCTTCCATGTAACAGCGTGATGTGTGAGGAAGGAGAAAAGTGCTGTTGCTTTCTGCAGTCCCTTCACCCCCAGCAGGGTAACGACAGGGAGTGAGAAGAGGGAAGGCAAGGGCGAGTGGGGGGAAGGTGATTTTTAGTTTTTATCTTTGTTTCTCACCATCTAACTCAATTTTTAATTGGCAATAATGAAAGTACTTTTCCCCAAGTCAAGTCTGTTTTGTCAGTGACAGTAATTGGTAAGGGATCTCCTTGTCTTTATCTCAACCCAGGAGCTTTTCCATCTTCTTTTCAGCCCTGTTGAGAAGGGGGACTGAGAGACTAGCTGTGTGGGGATCTGGCATCTGGACAGGGTCAACTCACTTCAATTTGTTAGAATTTATGTTAGCATGAACACTGCTTTAAAGCATTTGCTAAATTATTTGATCATCTTTTACTTTCTGCAGCATCACAGTCAGGATACTAAAGATGCCTCCATAAATCCAGAAATGTGAGACAATCTGAAGACTGTGATGGGAACTGCTTCAGCAATTTTTTAATGATGAATTACCAGATTCACATTCTAAGTTCACATTATGTTTTTATCATCAGATTTAGTAAAACTGTTATGTAAAATTATATATTCTCTGCCTTGGGGGAATTCACTAATCTGTGTTTCCTGAAAGTATTTTAGTTCAAATTTAATGACTTTTTTTTCTAAGACCATTTCTGTCACTAGGGAGATTTTTGCTTCCCATAAGGCCCATAGGGTCTGACCCAATTTAAAACTCCATAACCCCTTAATTTCCCTCAATACAATAAATGGTAAATATTTACCTCGGCGGGGGGGGAGATAAAAGTGACAATGACAATTTTCCTGCGCTTTTATGAGAAGATATCTTTGCTTTTCTTTTTTTTTTCCCTCAAACAAGATAAAATACGAGTAAACGTCAAATGAACAAGTCATTCAAACATCACTTATGGACTTGGCATTCATTTGTCCTTCGGAACAGCCTGCTGAGCCACAAAAAGCTCTACCATCTACTACAGATTAATCAGTTACACAATGTATAACAAGTGCTTTTACTAGGGTCTTCATGTCCTGTTTACCCTGGCGCACTAAACTAATGCAAACTGCATCTATTCACTGTTAGTTTGATATGGTATGTTCTAAATAGACTTACAACAAATGACCAAATGCATTTACCCAATAAAACCACTGCTTAAAAGCCTAAAATGAATTACACAGACATTCCTTCTATTAGGTAGATGGAATGTTTACAGCTCCAGTAATGTTTTATAATGTTTGCTTATTTCTTAAAAATAGGAGAAAAACAATGGTGTTTTATTAATGAAAGAAGCCTTTTTTTGTCAAAAGTATCCAGGACATAATGTCAACATTTTTTCCCCAGATATTAATGAGGAAAAACTTTGAATGAGAAGATTATTTTAGTAACGCAACAAAAATCTGCAAGATTTAATGATAAGTAGAAATGTTTTATAGCCATTTCCATTAACTATGCCTAATAGCTTTATTAAGCTATTGCCTTATTAAGCTTAATGGTAATGCTTTAAAGAGGTTTGAATTTCTTTGTCAGGTCCTCAGATAATGAGGTGGAGTACTCAACACCAAGGCTGTGTCTGTCTCAATAACTAGCAGGTATTAATAAGAGCAAATTTATAATGAAAAACAGTTGACATTGAGCACCAACATGCAACATGCACACTGTAAGAGAGGGCAAGGGGTGCATGATCTTGACTCTAGTTTGTTCCCATGGCCCAAATGTCCATTAGTGGAAGCAGCCTACCACATGTGCTCAGGAAGCATATCTGTGGTTTAGCCTCATTCAAGAGAAATACAATTCATGAACTCCAAGGTCACTGAATTTTAAGATAAAAAGAATACAAGTGGATGCGAATCAGGAGATTCACAGCAAAAGATGATTCCTGATTCAAACCAAAATGCTAACACAGATGCACTCAACGTGGAAGGAATAAAACCAATCTGGTTGTCAGGACAGAGTATGGTGAGTAGGAGTGTGCTTTCCTGCACTGCTCTGCTGAGGGACCTCTCCCCTTACTGGAAGGATGTACTTTAAAGGAAAACATTTACATTCAGCTTCTGACTCTCATAAAGCCAGACTCAAAGATGCTTAGAGGTGAAATGTTCTATATATCACTCCCCTCCAAAGTGGTAAACTTTAATGAACCAAATGCAGCAGCTATTTTTAATATAGAGATGTGTCTGCTTCTCAGCAGAGTGGGTTTTTTTGCTGCTCAAAACATTCCTTAGGCTTCTTCTGTTCCAATGCATCAAAAGGCGCCACAGATGCATTGTGTAACAAACCCTTCCATTATATATGATCACAGTTTAAATTACATGTAGTAATACATTTTAAATGTAATTACCTTCTCTACTTATCCTACCATTGTAGACCTTTTCTTCATCTCAGTTTTGATGACACTGTATTTCATCTAATACTTGAATAAAACTTATGCCAATATATACTTTCTCTCAGCCTTATAACCTTTAGAGCCTCTCATCTTCCATTAAGCCTTCTACTAAATATGATGTCTCAGCTTTATTTAGAACTCCCTCCCCCTGCAGTATTTTAATAGCTGTATTACAATTTTATTCCACCAAGGAACAAGGATTATTATTACCTTTCAAGCAAATGGATTAAATATATTTTTATTAGCTTCTCTTACAGCTGCATTCACATCATTAGTATTAAAAAAGTCAGTATCATCATTTGTATATATATTTTTTCATTCAGTCCTTGGTGAAAGTGTACAAAACTCTGTTTTAGAGAACAAGTTGACTTTTTTCTTCTCAAACTCTCTTCTGAAAAACTTGTCTAATGGAGGGAAGGGAAGCCCAGCAGAAATACTTAGACAAATACTTGACTAATATTTCTGACCAGTGGTTTTGGCTCTCATGTATTGTGTCCTTGAATTTGAAAGAAGAATGAAGTACAACAAAAGGCAGTAAAGTAGCATTACACTGTTTATATTCAGCATATTTTTATACCTCTGCTCTAAGTGTAAGACACAGTGCCAGAAGAATGTCATAAAAAGCTCTGCTTTGCAAAATCCCATGCCAGAAAACTGTTACAAAATTCTGGACTCTGGCCATATTATTTCATGTACAAAGTTAGCCCTGAAAAAATATGTACAGATGGATGGAAATAGGTCTACTTTAAACCCCTCGTCTGCACTGCCCCAGATCTTCAATAGACACAATCTGGTTAAAGGATGTTATCTCCTTGTATCACTGTCAATGCTGTCTATACTAGCCCATTAATGTGACAAAATCCCATTAGCAATTGTGTAGAGATAATAATAAAAGAAGGAAAGTAATACAAAGACTCTGGACACTTTTTCTTCATGCAGCTGAAGTGAATAAAGAAGAATTTCCTATGTTGGCTTCACAGCAAGCAGTTACCTGATTGCTAATTAAGACCAAACAGTTTGGAGGAAAGACCTGATACCGCTCCATGCAATCCTAATGATTCTATCCTGAAAGCCAAAGCTTGCCCTAAAAAACATCCCAAACTGTATTTCAAAACAGATTGATGATTAACAAAACAGGCCTTCACGTTTTTATTCCTTGTCAAAGGAAGTTTTTTTCTTCACCTTCCAACAGCCATTAATGAAGAAAAAACTGCAAGAGACCAATTTTTTAAAATAAAGCTAGATGTCACTGAATATTTCTTTTCACTATATAAACCCTTGAATTGTTATTAAATACAAAGCTCAAGCTATGGAAGATGATTCATAAGAAAAGTTGTTTCTGAAGAAATAATTACAATAACATAAAATGTTTCCTCTAAAATATTACACCCTACACAATGTCCAACAAACCATTAAGCAGCACAACATCCTGTTTTCATGCCTTACAATTAAGACATCTAACTTGATTGCTATCAGAATTTATAAGAGCTACTAGCTTAATCACAGCTATCTAACTGAGGAAGTCTCCTTGACAGCACATTGCACACACACACAAACAGGAAAAAGAAGTCTGAGGAGTTATTAAAGTTTCAAACAAGTAATTAAAAGTAAAGCTAAGAAGCTTGACTGAAAAAAAACCAAACCGAAAGTTTGTAAGCTAAGTGGTATAATCTTTGAGTGATTCACTTTACCCCAACTGTATTGCCAATTTTCTTATAAAAGTTGATGCAGACATCCTTGTCCCAGATGAGAGTCAGAATGTGAACCAGTGAAAATCCTACTTCAGTAATCCTATTAAGATGGAAACAGTGCCTCATAATTAGTAAATACAGGCTGACATCATCTCATTTATGCAGGGAAGTTATCAACACCAGTAATACAAAATCAGAAACAGAGAGGCATGGAAAGGGTGACTTAACTGTCTAAGCTCAGAGTGGGTATCTGTGGAAGAACCTATTCTTGACGATGAGCCCACCCTTTCTCTGGTATGTTCAGCAGACAAGCAGTGTATTTAACACTCCCTCTTTCATGCCGCACCTAAACAGTAGTATAACACTCCCTAGATTTTTTTGAACTTAAGAGATAGCATCCACATATGTACAACTTCCTCATGGTTTTCATCATGAAGAAACCCTTTCATATGATTAAATTGCAAGTGCTGAAAAATACATTATAGCTACGTTCACAGAAAAGCTAATTTCACCCTGGGTAAATCTTTACTCTCTCTTCAGACTATTCCTGTCTGTTACAATAAAAATTAACTTTATAAAAAGATAGAAAATATCGAGGCAAATGCAAAAAACATGTTAAGATGCAATTAAAGTTGTGCTTTTCTTCGCTCCTCTGTGAAATATTCCTGATATTAAAATGGCAAGTTGTTTTTGTCAATAAGAACTGTAAACAATCGTCTAAAGCCGTCACTTTCAATGACCGTTTAGCCATTTTTGCAATGTCTTATTAATAATACAGAATTGTGTTTGTGAATAATTCACAGAGACTTGACAGTTTTCCCCCAAGCAAATCAGTCTTTATTGAAAAAAACAAAATAACGAAACTCAGGACAAGCAGCATTGCTCTTTTTGCCATGTTTAGGGAGAAATGAAGCAGTGACGTTGACCACAATCAGAGTGGCCTGAGCAGTGGAAAAGCAAAGGTGACTATTCGGTATTTGTCAGCACACGTGGAAGAAGGAATAATGGCATTACAAATGAAAAAGCTAGTCTGTGACCAAGAAACTTTTGTTCTACTGTATTTTTATGATGTGCCTGCATTAATGTGACTACATCACTCAAAAATCGCTATGTTTTACAGATTTATGTTAATTTCCTATTTTTATTGCACATATTTATTTTTAAAAAGAACAAAGCGCAGAAAGTAGATTTGAAAATACCTTTGTAGCTTAAAGGGAAAAAAAATAAACAACACCAAAATATAAAAAAAAACCCTATGTATTCTGCAGAGAAAATGATAGTGCAAATTTTTCAGAATGCCAACAGACTACATGTACCTCAAGTACGAGGCACCTACACACCAGCTTCCCAAGGCTGCCCTTATCCCAGGCACAGAGTAGAGACGAGACAAAACTGTTCCTCCCAGCCCTATTGTATTAGAAGATGTCTTCTTTTTCCACTGTCTTCAAGAATTTCCCTGTTTCCTTCTGGTCTTTCCCTGTCAGCAACACCTGGTTTAATATGTCTGCAGATAATTTGAATAATAATCTACCACAACAGAGTGTTAAAAAAAGATGCCAAGCTGCATATCTCCCTTAAAAAAGTAAACTTAGATAAAATGTACAGGAGCTACTCTCAATATAACTAATTAATTTAAAAAAAATAAAATTCAATCTGATTATGAAATGTGTGTGGAATCTAGTAGAGACAAATCTTAGTTATAATAGACTATAATATGCTGTCTGTTGAATTATATGCTCCAATGGAAAAAATAGTTTCGGTATTTAATAACTATACAAAAATGTATGTACTATGTGTGTAACAGCTGAAGTGCTTAATGAACAGTGACAGAAGCAGATATTGATGCAAATGTTAACTGCAGAGAGGCCTTGTGTCTCTACCAAAACAGACAACATGATCCATCAGTGATGGTAGATTGGACACTGGAAGGCCTCTTCTACTCTAATTTGCTCTCACCTCTCACTCACTGGCCCAATGCAGGAATCTAAGTCACTGTGTCAGCTTCTTTCTTACTTTCACATAATGTTCATCTCAATTATAAAGAGTTGAGATTGAGTGCTGAAATAAAAGTTTAAACAATCTTTTCCTGAGCCAGGTCAGATACATTAAGATAAATGAATCAAACCCAAAAATATCACTGCTGTCCTTTAAACTGCCCATTATCCTTTCTTCCTTTCTGCTCTTCCTATAGAAGGTGCTAGGTACTGCACCCCATTTTTTTTTCTGTGTTCATTCTAGCTCTGTGCAAGATACAGATTTTTCTCTTGTAAGTAGCTGCACAAAGACAACTTTGTACAGAAAAACAGCCCATAAAGGAAACATTTCTTTTTTGCTGCATAAGCAGCAAGAGTAAGAAATAAATTAATATCTTCTCTTATATCTCATGTATAAAATTTCAATAAAGCTAACAACATAAATATATAAGCAGTGCAGATCAACTCAAAAGTCCTAAGTATTCCTAAACCCAGAAGTTATAATTAACTAGATTTTAACTAGAATTTAACTAGAATTAATTAGAGATGAATTTGTCCAAAGTTGTCTTTCAGTTTGCATTTTCCTGCTCAGAACTGGGTTTTGCTAGGTTTGGAGTCTGCTGGTAAGGCACTATCATGAAGGGTCCAAGTGTTGATTCTGGAAGCTGTTTTTTCTTTTGTATCTGTGTATGGATTAAGGGATGAGGAAAGAAGTGTAAACAAAGGGTATCTTACTTGCAGCTAGGTAAACAGTGATCTTTTTTTAAATAATGTAATTTTAACTGTATGTGATCCTCATTTTGATAACTTTCTGGAATTATTCTAGTGAAGAAAGTTCATTGATAGGAATATCATTAAATATTTCTTTAAGAGAAATTTGAAAGTCAAAACAGATGCCTCTGCCAGTCAGACAATCCTTAGATTTACGTTTAGCCAGTAATAAAAAAGATACATACTATGATCAGATTTCTAATCTAAGTAGCTCATATTTCACAATATGATCACTAGATTTAGAAAGCTTGTAAGCAATCTAGAAAATTTTAATGTGGTTTCAAATAACAAAAATATCTCTTTTGTGCGGGTTTGGTTTTTTTTTCCTTTTTCCTTTTTTTTTCTTCATCTCCATGATGGGTATTAAGTAGGGAGAAATACAGTCTTTTTTATTTAAAGCTCCATTTCACAATGAAGGAAACTAGCCCACACATATTAGTGAGTCTATATAATGGATCTAACAGCTTTTAATAAATACCAGTATTTCATTATTTAATCTGCTTATGTTTTCCCTTAAGCAACACCATCTTTTTATAAAGAAATTGGTTTCACCTTCTATTGTTGGCCAACAGATACCAGTAAACAATCCCATTTCCAATTGCTTACAATTTCACCTCACTTCAACTTTTGGAGTTTTGTCAGTGTAACAGAAAGATTTGAAAATCAGATCACAGGTCAGCAGACAAGTTTTCAAATAAAATTTGGTGAGGTAAAAATTTGACCAAGAGTTATAGTAAAAGGTCTGAGCCTTTCTGGAGAAGTCTAGGTGCCTAGAAGCAGGCAAGACCTGGAAATATGAGCATGGTTGTGAGAAATGGTGAAGGTAAGGAAAGCCAGCTGGCTACAGATTAGAATGAGAGAAAAGGGAAAGATGAGAATTAATAACAACTAAGTACATTTGACAAATACTGCTTCAATGTTTTTAGGTTACTTTAAGCACTCATTCTAAAGAATAAACTGTGGCCATATAAAAAATACAGAAGATAAACATGAGTAAAAAAAATGGAAGATCAGCTTCCAAAAGTCTGAAAGAATAATAAGAAATCTTTTTACAGTAGAAGAGGTAATGTCAGAGCACAGGTGGCCCTTGGGAAGCTCTGTCTTAAATTAAAAACTTCCTGATAAAGGGTATTCATTGGAAGTTACTGAGAACTGTAATAAATCATGAAGATCAGAAGATAATCAAAACAACTCCCAAAGGACAAACTAACTGAAACACTGACTTCATATCAAATTTCTCTCAAAACTTCTCAATGCTCTTCTACACTAAGGGCGCTGATGGGCTGACAATTGTTAGAAAAGATTCTAGGCAGATTTATGAGACTCCAATCCATTAAGTCAAATGTCTGTACCAACCTCATCAGTGGGAGTAGTCTGGAACTATTAGAATTACTGAGACAATAATGTTTGCTGACAGTACTGAATTCAAGGTAGGAAAGAGGTTACCCAAAGATAACAACTTTGCAAAGGGATCCCATAATACAGAAAAGTCTGTAATAAAATGGGAAATCCTTTTAGAATAGATAGATATGAAATGCTATACGTCCAGAATGACAAAACCTAATTTTATGTAACATAAGATTGGCTCTGAGCTGGTGAACGCCACTCAGAAAGGAAACCTTGGGCAGAAGGTGAAAGAATATTAGACATTGGTCAGGGAGAAATAGAGGACAAAAGAGGTAACAATGCCATCCTACAACTGCGCATCAAATTTCTTCCTGAAATATCTTGCAGTTTTGGTTCTTCCATTTCAAAAAGAGCATACTAAAACTGGGATATACTCAAAGAAAGTAACAGTGATGATCACAGTTATGAAACAACTGATGTTTGTGGAGTGGACAGACTAGAGTGCCACTTAAGCAAAAGCTAACTAAAGTAGAAAGAGACATCAGTCTAGTAGTGTGAGAACTGCAGGTGACTTATTTCCCACCTTTAATAAAAACACCAGAGGATACTACATGAATCCAAGAAGTGACACTCAAAATACACTGAAGCATGTGATTCTTCATCTAGTATCATATTAAGCCATGAAACTCCCTACCAGGTGTTATTATGAATACTGAAGAACTGCAAAAGCAGTTAGGTAAATCCATATAATAATTTTTAAAATGAAAACAAAAAAAATTAAGGATTATTTACACATAGACTCTCATATTTACCCAACTTCTTGTCCACCCCCAGCCTACTTGATGATGGGGTGGTGTGAGAAGCAGAAAAGGCCTTGACTCTGTGTAACTTCTGCTCAGCAACAGCTAAACTGTGTTATCAAGAGTGTTTCCTGCACAAATCTGAAACGTAGGCCCATACCAGCTACTATGAAGAAAATTAATTCTATCCCATTCAAAACCAGCACAGGTAAAACCTGCTGTAGTCAGAAAATGTTCAAGGTCTGCTTCATTTGAAACACTGCATTAAAACTTGTAACCTCTTAAGTTATTGACAAAATACTAAACAAGCTTTAGTAAATCTGGCAGAAATAGAAGAAATGACTGGATTTTCTCTGCAATGGGAAAAAGAGATAAACAGTTTAATAAATATTTCTAAACTAATGGAGATTACACATGTCAACTTTAGTGAATTGATTTCACTGGGATCTGTTGATGAAAGTGCAATGACAATAATGCTGAACCACAACTTTAGTTTTTACCTCAACAGCATTGTATTAATCAGAGGTGTTTTATGCTGTAATTTCTTAAGCCTCTAAAAGATTCAGAGGGTTCTGTTCCCCAGTAGCCCATATATGACCTTGCTTTAGAGACATCATCACCAGTCTTTGTAGCATCATTTTGTTCCATTTGAAAAGTCAAACAGAAGTCTAGTTATTTGGTGATATTACATAGTTCAGTTAGACATATTTATACCACCATCAGTTACAGGATGTGGTTTCAAAGATGTTCAAAAGCAGCTGATTTTTTTAAAACTGAAAAAAAATGGCCCTATAAACTCCGAGACTAAAAAAGGATGTTCTGTCTATAAGCAGGATTCTTATTACAGAGAGCATCACATGTTGGAACTCAAGACAATCAGGAAGGTAATAAAATAGCTCCACAGCAGCCAAGAGTTCTTACTTCACCTACAGCACGTTGAATTTGCATGTAATAAAATTCTGAGTGAAATCATTTTTCTCAGAATAAATTGCTAGTAAAGTATGAATGTCTTGACAGACTGACAGAGGTAAATACATTACATTTGATTAAAAATTCCACAATGACCGATTTTTTCAACAACTTCCATACTTTTGAGAGATTAAAGAAAGTGTGTACCCTATTAATGTTTTTCACGCTGATCTTTTTGTAGCTTTTTCAGAAGTAAGGTATTCTGTATGATACTCCAAAGTGCTACATGTGATGGGTCCTGTCTATGGAAAAAAAAAAAAAAGTAGAAAGACTTTTTTTCCACCTGAAATACTCTAACACCACTGCATTAATTTGTACATTGAAAAGATGTGAGAGAATTAGGTATGAATCCACAGTACAACTGGCAATTGAGGTAAAGAAAATACTGAGGACATAAAAATCCCAATGATATATCCAAAGCCATATATTATGAATCAATATAGGAGCTTATTTTAATAATCTTTGTGGAGTTCTGTAGTTTTCATCAATTAAAAAAAATTAGAAGAGTTCAAAAACCTCAATTAGGTTTTGTAATTTTATTTCTTCAAAGAAAAAAGAACTTTATTTTCATTTCATCTTTTATTCTGTGTTTTGAGGAAGGAGTTGTATTAGTGTAGAGATGAATGGGTTAGTTTAGAGGTAGAGTGTGGGTACCTTCTTAAAGACAGTTCTGTCAGAAAAAGGCCAATACTCAGCTTTGAAAATAACTAGCATTAATCTTATAAACCCTCTTTTTAAAATATAAATGAAATTGATCTGATTTTTCTAAGTGTTACAAATTGCCCTAAGAAACCTGGTTCAGCAATTTGCATCCCTTTCAACTGACTGTTCCCAAACAGTAATTTTACCACATATCAGAAACAGAGCAGGTATACTTTAAGAAAAATGCATTTTTTTTCATTGAAGAAAAGTTTTAAAAAGAAAATTCTGGTCAGATTTTTGGCCAGCACCGTTTACAGTTATCTCTGAGTGAACTGTGTGGTAAACTATCAAATGCTGACTTTTGAATAAAGACTCCTTCAGTCAAAGACTGCACATGTATAGTGTAATAATTATTGCATTTACAAAGAAGTGCCGTATTCATTACTTTAAAAAACCAACCAAACAACCTACATATAATTAACTATAATGTGAATGTGCCATGTGGTTAACCTCTTTGAGTACTGAAGTAATTGTGAAAGTACATTTTTAGAATATTGCTTCCACAGCTGTATGTGAAACAAATTAACAAATGGAATCCTGATGTTTAGAAATCTCTGCTTACAATGGTCACACATTGAAAATTACAAAAAGTAAAGCCTTATCTTGATCTTAGTAGCAGTACTATCTGAACGACGTAGTATACATTAAAGAATGCAAACATAAAGGGTGGAATTTTGATTCTGTTAGTGAGAAAAGGGCTTTGCCTTAATTCTAGTCAAGGTAGGATTTTACCTTACAAGATAATCAAATGATACCAAATGCAATAAATGACAGATTTATTTTCTTCCTTCATTAACTCATTTTTGCTTCTCTCATTAATTCTCCTATGTAATCCTCTCCTTTCAATCCTTTCTGGCATTTATATTTTGATTGTCATGAATTTCATCTAGAGTACACTTACTTGTGTTTTTATTTTCTTAATGTGTCTTTGATTTGTAAAAGTCTATTTTCTTGCATACAGATTTCTTATAAATGAAAGCGAATGTGTATAGACTAATGAGCACAAAAATCATCCATACCACTACATGTAATTATGTTGGAACTATTTTTCTAATAGAATTAATTTATTATTTTGATAATAATGCTTATTTTTCTCTACTCAGTCATTTTATTTTGGATTCTTTCTACACCTTGAATGTGAATTTGGTTAGACATCAGATATTATTAAGTTAGATGGAGGCTATTATTGCTTGCCACTTCCCTAAGTGAGCCTAGGTATTTCTCTGAGCAACATTAAATGCATCTGCACTCAACGTAATATAGCTACAGTTTTGAGAGGAATAAACAACTGTGCCATTAGTAACAGAACTTCAGAAATATTTAAGGAGTCAGAGATGAAACAAGAAGGAATGCCAAACCTCATATGTCATTAAATTAAAGGGCCTTTGAAGTAACTCTATCCAAAGAAATTGCTTCTCAAGGAACTGCTGGTGAAAAATAGAAGGACAAACAATAACTTCTCAAAGTATCAAATGTTCACTTTGTATATTTAAATTACTTTTAATTCTTTAATCGTTTAATATTTTAACTTAACTAGGTGAAGGAATTAATTGGACTTACATCCTTTATATTATTTTTTCATATGTCTGATGGAACTTAGAATTTTACTTAGTATTAAGCAATTGAAATATTTGTAGGAGGAAATAGGATTATTGAGTGATTCTGGGATACTTCAATTATCAGGAAGACTATATAAATATTTGTGCATTTTTTTGTTCTGAAAAAGCCAGGAAATATATCAGCTTCATTTCTTCACAATGAGCTTGACATATATGATCAGAAGACCAGAGCAGAAAAAAAATCCAACTCTGGAACTGATGCAAACAGTGCCACTGGAGAGATGTATATCTCGGGGCGGGGGGTGTGTGTGTGCAATCTATACTGGTTCCTTGAAATATGTTTTTACTAGTTATCAGTGCTCATGTCATGTTTTACAGGTAAATGAAGACAATGGATTAGGTTTTTATTTTCTTTACATTATCATTACAGATATTAAAGGAGACACCAGCAGTAGCATGTTGTGGTGGGTTTTTTTCCAGATAGGAATCAAATGTTCAAAAGCTGGACTTGAAATTTCTTTTGCAAGTAAGTTTGCGTATAAACTATATTCTTCTTGCTAATTCATGCCTAGATGCACAACAAAAGTCACAGACTGAGATTTACAAACTGTTGCTAGTTCATTAAGGCTGTATCTACAAAAGGAAACAGATCATGTGAACTGAAATAAGTTCAGTTAGTTTAAACAGTGATATATGTTTAAAAAAATTAAACAAATATTTTTACAATCTGTTCAAATAGTGCAAATAAAGTAAATAAAAGTGCTTAAAATATCATTAATACTTAGCATTATGTTAATTAGGATTGAAGAGATGGTGGCTTATATGTATTTATACCTACATCTATTTATGTCTATATTTACATGCATATCTATTTAAATGCAAGTGTATATGTACTTATATATATGTATTTTTATATAAACTATGTGCAAAAGACATGTTCATTTTGTTGCCAGGATTTTTTATTGTTTCTATATTCAATGCAAGTGGGCTTTTCTCCTAATATACAAATAAGTAAAATTCATGAATGCAAACTTAGTTTCTATATTGAGTAGATTTATAAATGTTGATGAAAGTATGATTTTCAAGTTCTGTCTGAAAGCACCTTCCAGTGAGTAACAGAAGTACTCTTCGT
The DNA here is from genome assembly GCA_024336885.1 of Actenoides hombroni. Taxonomy (NCBI): domain Eukaryota; kingdom Metazoa; phylum Chordata; class Aves; order Coraciiformes; family Alcedinidae; genus Actenoides; species Actenoides hombroni. The sequence continues at coordinate 3,360,088 of WUAM01000125.1, forward strand.
GGTTTTGTGTATTCTTTGCAGCTACACTATGATTATTTTTTCCATTTAATTTTAGAAAGCAACAGGAGTCTATGATCAGGTTTTACGTCTTCTTTCTTGAAACTCAAGTTCAAGCATGAATAAAACTATTCATATGTGAATAAATTTACAAAATAAAATTGGAATTTACAGATTCAACAGACTAAGAGAAATGTCATTAAATGGTAATTTAAGTTTGGTATGTTTCAACCAGTCCTTAAAGCTTTTTTGAATCTGACTTCTTATCTGAACTTACTTGGGAATGTAATTATTCTTATCTACAAAGTTAAGGTCCTTTTAGTAACAATATACATGGGATTTAGGTTATTAAACACTGTAAATGAAAACATTCCAACATCAAATAGTGAATCCGGAATGTCACATAGTTTGACATTTACCTAGATATGATTGCATATGAAGCCAGGCTCACGGTAATAATACAGATTTCTAAGGAATTCTCCAACTGTGAGTTAATATATAATTTTCCTTTAAAATTCTTTCTAAACCCCAAACCAATAGTGAAATAAAATATTTCAAGCACTAATGTTTCTTTGTTCAAAATGTCATTTTTAATGTTTTGGGTTTTTTTACAAAAGCTTTTTGAAATTGGAAGACTGTTTTTCAGCAACAACAAAGAGAGTGCCTGTAGAGTATGTCAGCATTACATAGCTATGAGTTGGGAGATTTTCGTCCAAGAATCATTCTCTTGGCTAGCCAGACATGACATTAAGATATATTGTTATATGTTGTCTTCTAGTCATCACCAAAGATTCATCAATTAAGCACCTGATCAAGTTTGTTCTATTCTCCAGTTCTCCCTATTTATTTACTTCCAAGAGGTCAAGGTCAAAACACTCCGAGCCCAAACTAGGTTAATAGGCATAATTTTATATGCCAAGATATTTCAAAAAGTGGTGTGCTTGTCAGCTGCTCATTTTTGTTTATATTTGAATTTCTTCTCATCTGTCAGTTTAAGTGAAAGAGATAGCACAAGCAATTCAGTTGTACTTACGTCTCAATTTTTGAATATGGTTACTTAAACATAAAACAATTTATACAGTAACAAGTTTTCTTGTATTTGTTTTGATATTTGGCTCCTGATCTTAATACAGAATGCAATGCTATATCTGATCTTACCTAATATGATAGGTTATTTAATGAAAAAACCATTTCAGCTACCTCCTGTAATCCACAACTGTGATGAATTATTGCTTTGTAATCCAGCAAACATCACTGAAGTTTAAATTCCGGATGGATGCACAAAATAATTTACAGAAGACAAGAAAGTAAGAATGTGTAATAGTCTCTGGTTTTAAAAGGATAGGCCACATTCATTAAATATTGCATAAATAATGTTTGTGTATAGTTTTAAAATATGCTTATGAAAATTATTTCTGTGTAACATTCACTTTTAGAATTAAACTTTTTTTTAAGTATCATGAAGATATTCAGCAAGATCCTCAACTATTCCTACCACAGCCTCTATAGAAAATCACAGTTCAATCACAGTTACAAAATAGGTTCACAGATACCCGTACTTCTTCTTAGTAATTCTGTCTTTACATAATTCATAGCTATAAAAGATTCATTAGTCTTTCCTTTAAAATAATTAGTTAAGCACAGCCTCCCATTCCCAGTGTTACATGTCTAGTTCCATTTCAATTGAAATGGAAGTCTACTGACATACAGGTAGTTCCCATACCACCACTCCACCTGGAAAAAAAAAACCCAACACAAAACACAACAGGAATGCTGTTCAATTGACATGAATAGGTTAATTCAGGTACAAGTTAACCGTGTACGTTATCTCCAAGAGCTCTATGCAGAGGACTAGAAAGTTAAGTCAATGTAGTGTGAAACAAAAAAACTTCGTCTGCTCTTTATTGAAGGAATCTGCTAACACAGATTACAGAGGCACACAGGACAGATCATTCCTGTTATGATACAGTATTTTTTTTGTTTGCAAGTCTTTCTTCCTTAATATTCTAAAGCTGACAAGATGTTTGAATTTTCATGTTCTCTGGGACATCTTTCTCTCACTAGTCTAATTGATCCCATCTCAGGACCAAAAGAAACTCTTCCTTACCAAATGATCAAGATACATGCATCCACATGTACACATATTCATATAGATGCACACAAATCCAGAGTAGTCTTTTTTCCCATTTTTATTGCAAATGACACAGCTGCAGTTATTTGGTTATAATAAAATTTTAGATCATTAGGATGTAAGTCACCAAGGTTATCAGAATGCTCAAGTTTGTCAGAGTTTTGTCCACTTTCAGCACGAATGTGAGGTCAAAAGTGAGCTTTGAGAATTAGAGGCCTCAAAATTTCCTGATGGCCTTTCTTCATGACAGTGACAGAAGGGCTGGTTCTGAAGTCTTCAAAGACAAAATTTTTCCATCTCAATCATTCTGCATTATTTGGAGGAAGAAGGACTTGAAAGGTTCAGAGCCTGAACTAAATTCAAGCGAGCAAAGAAGAAATGTATTCATGCTAAGGGTGTTGTGCTAATAGTCCTTTCATATCTGTAGGATGAGATAGCAAGTTGAATCCTACTAAATTCAGGTATTCCTCAGTCTGTTTTCAGCTACTTCTATATACAAATCAAAGGTGTACAAAGAGCAGAAATATTCTATATATATATTTCAACATTTTTTTTTTAAATAGAACATGACATGTTTAAGTGAACAAGTGAATGCTTGAGCTATGGTAGATGAAAGTGTTCTAACATCAATTTAACATGGTCCCAGCTAATGTTGTGCTAAAAGAAAGAAATTTAACAAAATCCTTGGTTGAATATTATATTAAAAGTGTTTCAAAGGAATTACTTGAGGGAGTCCAGTTGTATTGTTTTTCGTTTTGATAAAATTTGATAAGGTCATTTGGTGCCAAATTACTTATTACCTCTAGCAAAATTAAAGATTTTGACACAGGGTGGCAGCTGAGAAATCAAAAGCTCTTTGAAAGGCTTTCCAACCCTCTGTTCAGGAATATCTGGAAAACTGTTTTATACCTCAGGTTTTGGTTGAGGCCTTAGGGAGGTTATTTGCTCTAGCTGAAGTAGCCTGCACTGCAGTAGTGCTAACACAGCAGTGTGTACTTGTGCTGGAATAGACCCTGTCTATATTAAGGATTTACAGGATTAAACTGATTTGCTAGAAAACTTTGTGCTAACAAAATATGTCTGTTAAGAGCAGAGATGGGCACTTTTTTCAGTAAACAAAATATTTGAAGATAAAGGTGTATCTTGGCATTGCTAATTTGGAAACAGATGTAAGGTTTGTTTAAAAAGTTCTATCTGGGAAAAAAAGGACAGCTATTATTTAAACTTTTTTTTTTTAATTTGTTTT
>WUAM01000125.1:3378547-3394184 GCA_024336885.1 Actenoides hombroni
GGGTTGGACTAGATGATCTTTCTAGGTCCCTTCCAACCCCTAATATTCTATGATTCTATGATTCTATGATTCTATGAAAGGACAAAGAGTATTACACATACGGGCAGCTTTTCTCAATGCTTTTAGGAACATCCTTATTCCACTAGAAGTAAACACATGCATCTGCTGAGTGTTTTAGGAAGTTTTCTTTGAGTAACAAATAACTAATACTTTTGGAATGCAATAGTCAGTGGCCCAAGTAGACTTTTAGAATGGATCTGTGTAATCTGTGATTATTTCAGATGCAAATTTCTGGAATTTACAAAGCCCTCACACTTTACCATGTGCATCTTTAACAGTGCATTTTATACAACATTAATTACTATGTAAGTCACCTGGAAACGATCAGCATAAATGGAATTATTTCCTAAACTGAAAGAGCATTTAGAATGTCTGTATCTAATTTCATAGAAACCAGATAGTTCAAGACATATGTCTCCATATCCTGTGTTTTCGGGTTTGATTTAGTGACTCTTTAATCAAATAACTTACTTTTATGTTGATGCTGCACCTTGAAGTCTGATCCACTCAGTTCTACTCGAAAGCATTCCATCATTCTTCATCGCATGCTGTAAAGGCTGGCAGGAGTCTATTTTAACTATGCCTTCCTTTACTGGAAAACAAAATAAACCAAAAACAAACCATTACCACTCTTGCCAAGATTACCAACATCATGACAAAAAGCTTCAATAACTCTATTACAGGTATGTAGGTAATTTGTTTCACTGATAAAAGAAATGTTGTGAATCAGTGTCCTTCCCACCTACTATTCTACATTGTCTGTTGACATCATTTAGGTATCACAGGTGCTCAGATTGCTTGGGAGAAACTGTTCAATGTTTCACTTGAGGTATAATGTAAGATATCACATGATCTTTTTTATTACAACAGCAAAAAACTACTCATAAAAATAATTCAAATGGGCACTGAAAACATATCAGGTTTGAAGATGAAAAACACTAACAGAGAATCTTTTAAGGGCAAGAGACAGGTTAAACATTTCTATACCTGAATACAAACAAACTTCAGAGGTATTTGATATTCAAATCCATGGCTGAATCAGAAGTTTCCAAGTACACAACTTTTATTAAAACCAAAAACCCAATGTTTCTTTCTAGTTACATCATGTCTCTTTTAAACAATCAAAATCTTTATTTCTATCCAAATTGTGCAGATCAAAGCCCTAAATAGTAAATCAGTAAGCTTTCAAGTTACACATACGGATACTTGCATCACTGCTTAACCTTAGGCACATAGCCTGTGTGACAGAGGCACAAGCCTGTATTCCATGTACATCCAAAGAGTCATGCTAATGAGGCTTCTGATTCAGATACACACACTAGATGTCTTAAATTGGACAGTAAGCATTTCATCCATATCAGCAATGGGACTATTTTTTAAGCAGATATTATGTAGAACAATGGCAGAATCTGACTTACAACACAGTTGCAGCAGGTCTAAACCATACTAAACCATAATACAGGTATATTATTTAGAAAGATTATCTATACAGCATTAGCAACTGTAGGAGAAAATGTGTCAAGTCTAATGATTATTTTTTTTTATTCAGAATACTGTGAATGTTCTGCAAGTTTCATTTAATATTGTTGTGTTTCTGAGTATCAGCATCCAATCCTTCTGTATGGCTGCTTTTGTGCCTCATCTTGTGAGGACCTCAGTAATTTCTTTAAAGTGCTGTTGCTTTTACCACATCAGGCTTAGGGTACACAGTGCTTCTCAGAAATATTTTGCTTTTAAATGTTTGAGACTTATTATGAGATAAACTAACATACAGGTAGTTAATTATATTATTCTAAGCCTTCAACTGAAAAATGTATTTAGCATGACAAAACAACCTTGAACTATTCCCGTAGGATGTTAACTTGCTTGCCATTCTCCAAATAGGAGGATGCTTTAAAAAATGCTATGCATACTTCAATTGCTCTTCAAGAAACAACACAGAGGCAAATAAAGATGACTCAAACATAATTATTTAGTAACACTTCATTTTAGTCCAAACTGTATTGATGGATTGTTGTTGGTAGATGTTGTTGATGCATTCAGAGAAGTTTGGTATATTAACTACAGTGCTTTTGCTGCAAACATTTACGCAAGCAAAACACTCAAGTGTTCCTATAAAACAAACACAAAATATGACTACACAAAACCAAAATTAATTTTCAAGGTAGTGGAGACATCTCATAAGTTTTGCAATTGTTGAATTCTGTCGCTAAATAACCTTAGGTAGCAGCTGATAAACACTTTACACAGTGACTGGAATATCTTGTATTTTAAATTCACAGAGGACCAACCCCAGTATACACCCAGTATGAAATTTGCAGCTCTGCTCATATAATCAGTTAGGGGCCCTCATGTATGAGGAAAAATCTATGTAAAGCTCAGGCAGGTTTCTTTACAGGCTTTGCACAATGCATTTAACACTGGAATTTTATTAGTAGAAATTAATATGCTTTACTTAGTGCTACCAACTAACTTTAGTTGAATTCCACTTCAATCCTAGTGGAACTGTATTCTATATAGTTTCTGTTTACCTTTCTAGCTTTGGTGCAATGCATATTTTGTTATCAGGATAGGAAAGGTCATCCTACCAACCAACTCAGGTATGGATAAAGAATACAGTGGAAGAAACTTATTTGGGGAACAAAGGAAGTGAATAAGTGGACATCTGAGAAGGTGTTAGGAAATAAATATGGAAGAAGGATCCCCAAATGCAAGCCAACAGTATTCATGAATATGGAATCACTGAGTAGATCTAACAGAGGATTTTCCTCTCCAAGTGTCTACCTGTCCTTGTCAAACTCTATGTTTGTGCCACAAGAGTACTAGGGTCTGGTGGACAATTCCAGGGGACAAAGTGTAAAGATCCAGTAGGAACATTTTGCTGAAAATGTTGCTGAAAAAATAGAGATATTTCAATAGGATTTTCTTCCTCCATTGTGTGAGCTTTTTCAGAAAATATCCTAGTTATTTGCCATATAATAATATGCAGTTACAACTTAAGCCATTTAATTTTCTAAAATTTTATATATACCACTTAATTCTGCACAGCCTAAGACATGGAAGGTGGAAAGATAAATAATGTACTCTTGTGAATATACTTCTTTTTGAGAGAGGAAAAAAAAATCAGTTTAAAAATTTAACTAATCTCTCATCTTTAGATTCTCTTGGCTGCAAGCACTGGACAACTAGCTAAGTAGTGAGTGCTATTGTGTCAACTGTATCACACTTGCCATCATGAGACACTTCCTAGAAATCCAGAGAGTTAACAAAGGAAACGTTTTCAGGCAGGAGTTTGTTATTTTATATTTGATACTGTGTTCTATGGATTTTATCGATGTTTATTTTCAGCTCCTTTTTTAGACTGGCTAATAAAAATTTCTGTTAATAAAATTCCATAGCTCTCTACAGAGTACTCTGCTTGTGCTTACTTGTTGCCTGTGAGTAAACTCCGTATTGCCAGAAAATCATATTCAAAATTAACAAGGTGAGAGATGAACTGATAAAACTAATCCTCCATCATAATAAATTCCTAAGACCATTTTACCCCAATTCTTCCTACCTTCTACTAAGAGTTAGTGTATGTAATCTAGAAAGTAATCATTTATGATATACTAATTGTTTTTCCTTGAGCAAATCTATGCCTGCATTCATACTCTGTCTAAAAAAATACAACTAACAACAGGGTTAGAATAAAGCTCAGTTCTTAGTAGTTTATAGTAGATATGGGAAGAAAACACAAGGCAATGGTCTAAACTTTGGGAGACAGTCATTCTTCTGCTATCACAAAGCCCAGTATTTTGCTTCCAACAGTACAATGCTGTGTACATTTTAACCGTCTCCACTGATATTGTCCAGACAATAAACTTAACAGTGCACCAGATCTGAGCAACACCTGGATTTAATGCAAGTTAACTGAAATATTCACATGGGAAGCAGTAAAATAAATATCCACAGTTGGGTTAGTAAAATGAGCTCTTTTGCCTGTTTGGTAGTGGACCAGTAACCAAGGTACATGTGCTCACAATGATGTTCTTTCCTGGGGTAAACTCGGATTGTATTAACTGATCTTGTATGAGCAGTACCTATTTAAAACCCCAAACAATCTGGTTGCAAAGAATCTGATCACGGCTACAGGACACTCTTGAAGTTGCAATTTAATCTCAAAAGACTTCTGGATTCCAGAAGACTAAAGTAGAAGGATATTGAAATCATCCTTGAAAATAAAACTGGCAGTTTCACATACATGTTAACAAATATATGTCAAACCACTGGTCATGGTTTAACCCCTCAGCAACCAGGCACTGTGCAGCTCCTCACTCTCTCTCCCCTTGTCTCAGTGGGATGGGGGAAAGAATCAAAAGGGTAGAAGTGAGAAACCTTATGGGTTGAAGTGTAATAATTAAAATTATTATTATTTTGTTTTTAATGTAAGGAAAGGAAGAAAAAGAATAACAAACAGACAGGAAATCAAAACCCAAGAAAGACAAGTGATGTAAGTTAAACCAATTGCTCACCACCAACCAACTGCCCAGCCAGACCCTGAGCAGCGCCCCACCCTCCACTGCCCCCCCCTGGTTTTATTGCTGAGTATGATGTCATATGACATGAGGCATCCCTTTGGTCAGTTGGTGTCAGCTGTCCTGGTTCTGTTCCCTCATAACTTCTTGTACTCCCCCACCCTACTCACTGGTGAGGTGGTGTGAGAAGCAGGAGGGTCTTTGACTCTGTGTAAGCTCTGCTCAGCAATGGCTAAAACATCGCTGTGTTACCAACACTGTTTTCAGCACAAATCCAAAACACAGCCCCATAGCAGCTACTGTGAAGTATTTAACTCTATCCCAGTTAAAACCAGTACAACACTGTAAAAACACATTTTACACTGCTTCTTCACTTAGGTCTATACAAGCATTTGTGCAGTCATGGGGTGTGCCAGCATAAGTTATTTTCTTGCCCTCCCTCATATACTCTTTTTGTGATTGACAGAGACACAAACAGAAATCCCGAGACTCAGAGAAAAAACCCCACGCAATATGCAAACAACTTCTGTTTTTATCATAAAGAAAGAGAAGTGTGCTTTGAAATTTGGAGCACAAGGCCACTAAGAATTGTTTCCCATCTGGCACAAATGAAGCATTTGTCCTCCATCCCACATGGACCTCATGATTTTCTCAAACACCAGCAGACCTTGTCACTCTCTTGTACTTCTAACAATTAGCAGGTATTTGGCAAGGAAACTTTAAGTAGCTGGTGCTTATACAGAGCCAAAGGAGACCAGAAGGCATGGAACGGAGTCACGAAAAATTCATCTGGTGTTACAGGTGAATTCATCCAGCTACCAACTCTTCTCGGTAGACCTTAACTACACAGGAGCTAGAAGTTCTTTACAGTGGAGGGCTGGGCAAGAAAGCACCACACAGCCACTCACTCACTGCTACCCACTTCCAGAGGGATGAGGAGGAGAAAATACAACAGAAGGCTTAAGAGCCAAGACAAAGGACAGGGAGGACTCAGTCACCAATTACGCTCACCAGCAAAGACTGACTTGACTTGGGGAAACAGGATCAATATAATTTAAACAAAACCACCACTAATTCATCAATTGATTTGGAGTAGGACGGTGATAAATACAAGCAGATCACAAAAACACCTTCCCCCTCCCCTCCCTTCTTCTGAGGCCCAGCTCTGCTGCCTCCTCTCGCACAGCCACACAGCAGGGCAGGGAATGGATGTTGCGCTCAGACCCAGCCCATTCCATGTTATTTATGCCACTCCTTCTTCCTCAGGGGTGAAAACTCCTCACAGTCCTCCCTTGCTGCAGACAGGATTCTTCTCCACCATTGATCTCTAAGGGCTGCAAGGGCTCAAGCTGCTGTATCACCATAGGCTGAAGGGGAATGGCTGCTCTGCTGTGCCTCCCTGACCCTTCCTCACAAACCTGGGTGTCCCCATGGTTATCTCTCTCCTGTTTAACTCCTCTCCAACAACAAAGAGCTCCCAAAACCAAAAGAAACTTGCCCAACAATTTTCCCTTGTTAAACATGTTATCACTGAGGCGCTGATTGGCTCAGCCTTGGCCAGAGATGGATCCAACTTAGAGCTAGGGAAGCTTCTTGAAGCTTCTTACAGGAGCCTTGCCAGTAGCCCCCCACCCCACTACCAAAACCCCACCAGACACAAACCCAGCACACCCATCTTAAACAACAAATATTCACTAGCTGTGTTTTATAAAGCTTTTTAATTTTTTTTTTTAATACTGTGTGCAATTGTAGCATTCAGCCTCAACCACGAAGTTAAGTCAAGGTTTTTATATTGGTTTCAGTGACATTTAAAATATATGAGTAAGACTAAAGAACTGATACAGTAATAGCCTACATATAACCTTTTTTTTTTAAAAAAAAAGTGTCACTGGTCATAATCAAAAACATACTACCCTTTTATCTTCACCTCCAGCACTTTTTGTTTATTAAAATTTCACTAGCATATTTGTTTCTATTAAAGTTCACATTATTTTTCTAAAGTTTACTGAGTGTGGACTTTCTGTAATGGAAGAATGAAATGTTATGCTGTTTAAAAAAACATTTATTGAAAGTAATTTTTATTCTACAGAGCCAGGACATATTTGGTATTCTGTACAGGAAATGTTTGTTGTAATTTTTTTTTTCCTTAATTGAATTCGTCAATAATCCTACTCTGTTTTTTCTCTGTTTCTCTAAGAACAGCAGTGTAGTTTCAGAAGACTTACAAATAAATAGCTTTTTTACACTTTACGAGCCATTAATTCTACTATCCCTGTACGCTAATGACTATATCTAGCTTTTAAATGAATACATCAAAATTCATAATACATTTTGAGGTACATGAATAAAAATTACTGGAAGCACTTGACTTGAAATCTTTCTAATAATTACCAAGAAACTACGCTTGAACTCATGGCAGTTTGATAATACCTTCCATAGCTCTTTGTGGCACACATTGCACTGCACCTACAGGCCTGAGCATGAGCTCTGGCAGGAACGTGCCACAGATGAAGGCCAAAACCACTTCTTTTAATCTTCAACATTTGTTTCATTTATAGCACCAAGGATGAATAGTGCAGAATGAGGTTACCTCTGTGCTTCTAGCTTTTTATGTGCAAAGCCATTACAGTTTCAGTAACCTGGTGTGACGCAGTGATACTGAGTACAGCTGTCCTCCAAAGATGTGTCAGCTTTTTCAATTTCAAAAAGCTATTCCAGAGCCATAGGTACTCGTATGCAACATGAAGTGGTAAAATGTTTATACACTTTAAAGTATTTTTTTAAAGAAAGTAAACAAAGACAATTTGCTACATACTTACTGCAGCAGGTGCAGGTCTCCAGGTGCCGACAGCGGCAGAGGGGAGCTGCAATTGTGGCCCCTACGACGAGGGCCCGGTCCTGCCCCGTGCCGGACACAGCCCGTCCCAGCCGGCTCCAGCGGCCCCACCCCAGGGCACAGCTGAGCCCTTCGGCCAGAAGGAGGGAGGGAGGGAGGGAGCCTCGGGGAAAGCCTGGCTACGAAAGGGCAAAACGCCGCCCGGCAGCCGGGGCTGAGGGGAGCGGTGTGAGAAACGGCCCTGCGAGCCGCGGGGGGAGCGCGGGAGGAGGGCAGGAGGAGCTCCAGGCGCCCCAACAGTCTCCTGATGATAAAATCCTAAAAATTCCCCACAAGCAGGTGCAGGGGTAACCATCTGGATTTTCTCTGCCGAGACCATTTTCTTTTCTTTTCTGAAGAAATGTCTTCAATCAGTTTGCAAAGCAGACACATTACTGACCAGTGACTCTGGACACAACAGCCCTGGTGGGCCTGACCCTGGTTTTGGAGCAGATGAAATACCCGTGTGTAGCAGACTTGGTCTGCAGCTTGCCTATGTAGGTGACCACCAATTTCAGACTGGTGCTAGACACCCTCTTCCTCAAACAAGGTGGAGTGTGTGCACTCACCAATACAACATCTGACTCTTGTCTCTTCATTCCAACTACGTCTCTTCCACTTCAGCAGTAACTTGGCACAATGAAGAAAGTTGCTCAAGACTTTGAGGCCTTGTGGAAGGCACATCACACCAGTTTAATGTCATAACTCTTATCTCATTTAGGATTCAATCTACCTGGGTGGTAGGCTTCTATGTTTCTTACAGTTCTTCAGTGTAGTTATAGCTAAATTAATTTTTGGACGTATCATTAGTTGTATTAAGAATACATTAGGCGTTAATGTTGCACAATATCAGACTCTTCCCAGAACAGATCCTGATGATTATGGAGGCATTAATCCTCCTGTGCCAGCTGAAATGACATTCTGGGTTTATATATGTGGAGGCAAGAGCTGCTGCCACTGGTACTTCATGGACTCTAAGGACCTCTCCTCAGCAGCGATTTCTGTGGTCAAGGGGTGGATTGTGGGGAGACGACCTAGATTGAACAGCAGTGTTTTGGTTGAGGATGCTGGCCACACTTCTTTTGATGCAGCCCAGATGTGATTGGCTTTCTGGGCTGCGAGCACATATTTCTGGTTCATATTCAGTTTTTCATCCACCAACACCCCCAAGTCCTTCCCCGCAGGACTGCTCTCATTCAACCATATTTGTGCTTGGGATTGCCCCAGTCTAGGTGCAGGATCTTGCACTTGGCCATGTTGATCTTCATAAGGTTGGCACAGGCCCACATCTCAAGCCTCCTAAGGTCCCTCTGGACAGCAACCCTTCCACCCAGTGTGTTCACCACATCACACAGCTTGGTGTCGTCAGCAAACTTGCTGGGGATGCACTCGATACCACTGTCTATATCCCCAATAAAGATGTTAAATAATACTTGTCCCAGTATGGACCCCTGAGGGACATGACTGGTCTCCTCCTGAACGTTGACTGTTGACCACAACTCTTTGGATAAGACCATCCAGCCAGTTACTTATCCACTGAGTGGTCCATCCAGCAAATCTATGTCTCTCCACCTTGGAGACGAGGGTGTTGCACAGGACAGTGTCCAACGCTTTGCATAAGTCCAGGTAGATGATGTCAGTCACTCCTCCCTTATCCACTTACACTGTAACCACATCATAAAAGGTCACCAAATCTGCCAGGCATGATTTGCCCTTAGTGAAGCCATGCTGGCTGTCACCAATCACCTCTCTGTTTTCCATATACCTTAGCATAGTTTCCAGAAGGATCTGCTCCATGATCTTGGCAGCACAGAGGTGAGACTGAGTAGTCTGTATTTCCCCTACCATTACCATTTGACCTTGTATCTCTTTAAGCACTAAAGAGAAAATTAATATCATTTAGTGGACAGCTGATGAATCACAGATTTCTGAAAGTATCTCCTTCTTCATTTTTTTCTTGCCAAGAGAATTTTAAGCCTTAGGTATTTCAGAAGTATATTACTGTAAATTTGAGATGGGGAATTTAAGGCTGGATATTCTGCAGGAAATTGAAATTCATGGAAATATTTTATTGACTTCTGTGGTAAATTAAATATATAGGTTCTTCTTACAGCCATTAAAAATCAAACCAACTAAAACCAACCATAAATCTGAAAACCACCATCTTGTTCATTATTTGATGTTAATATGGAGGTTTTCCTACTGTTCATAGAAATGGAAGAATTATTAAAATGCAACCTAAAATTGTTGAATAGACTTTATTGCCATATGTAAGGAATAAACATTTAATTGTTAAGGTGCAGTTAGATGTTTAAACAATCTTTGGCATCCAAAACTGCAAAAATTAGCAGAATTATTTCAGCTAGTGAAAGGAAAGCATAATTATTTTGACTAGGTTTTACTAGGAGAGCATACAGGTTATTATCTGGTATGAAAAATACCTTAGCAATTATTTTTCCCCCTCACTTCTTTTCTGCTGTTTCAGGTAGGACAAGTTTCATGCTGTTACTACTTCAAATGTATCTTGAATAGATTCAAAGTTATTTGACAAATCTATACCAAACCCTTTGTTGCTCTGAAAGATTCAAAAAGCATTCGTTCCTCCTGTACCTGTTTGCCTACTATAAATAGTTGCTTTTGATCTTTAAGGGCCCTCTCTCTAATCCAAAAAGCTAACTTATTCCAACAGTTCTCAAAGGAAAGAGAAGTTTTCTGCTGTCATTTAGCATTTATGTGCTCAAGGCTAACTTATAACCAAAAGATAAGAGCCAGGCTACTCACAGGAAAGCTTTCTCTGTAAGACTAATTAATGCTCTGCATCACCTTTTAGAATGATGCCATTTAACCTTATTTTGACACCCAGCTTAGTGAGAAAAATGAGGTGTCTCTTCCTTATAGTCTGTAAAGCAGTTAACACACCTCGGACTCAATAATCCTTGCATTGAAGTGAATACATAGGGATCAAAACTTCATTACAATCTGTAAGATGTTAGTGAATCTGCATTGCATGAGAGTATCTGTTTCAACAACAACAACAAAACAACTGAAGTAAGTTTTACAAGTGTGCATCTGTAGGTAATCATCAGTAGATTTTTTCTATATATTGAAGAGAACCTTTCAGAAGAGCAGTGTACGTGTGAAACACTGATGTGGCAACTGTTTAAAAGACAATGGTGATAACTGTTTCATTAGGTTTTTAACTAGTTCCATTATTTATTTTAGATATTTTCACTGATATTTAAATGTAAAAAGAGGGAGAACACAACCGATAGCGAGGAAGCAATGGCACAGAAGTTGCGCTAGTTTGTATCATCCATAAAATAAAAATCTTGGTCCCAGGAAGATGACTCACATTTTGCTCTCTAAGTGCGAAGAGCATAATTAACCTTTTAACCACAGAAGATTCATTACTTTGAAGCTTTTTAAATGGTCTTTCATAATGTTTTTATAGCTTTGTAAACATAATGAGATGTAAAATCAGTTCTATGTCAAAGCTTGACTCAATTCATAAGTTGTCTTCCATGTCATAAAGAGAACAGTACTGAAGATTCTACACAGAATACAAACAAATTCTTATACATATCAGAACCTTATGAAAAGAGAGTAAGACAACACAAAAATGGTGGCTTTATGTATATTTTTTTCTCTAGTGCTTCCTTAAAAGCCTAAAGTTTGAAGTTTCAAGCCTTAAATTTCAATGGGAAAAAAAATCCAGCTCATGACTCAGTGTTTCATAGCACCAAATAGTAAATTATTGGATTGAACTGTGGAATTAGTCACCTATCAAAGTCTTTTATAATAAAACAAACATACAAACAAAGCAAGGAAAAATTCTTTCTATTATCAAGTCAGACCTCTTTCCTTATTTCTACTGCTTTTAAACATTTTTTTCTATTGCTTTTAAACTTTCTTATTCTGAGGCAGGTTTTTTTTCCACGTTTCAGTCATATCAATATAATTTCAATTTGTTTGAACCAGAGGGAATGGCCTAAAGCTGAAACGAGGTAGGTTTAGACTAGACACTAGGAAAAAAATCTTCATGGAAAGAGCGGTGAGATACTGGAATAGGCTACCCAGGGAGGTGGTTGAGCCACCATCCCTGGATGTGTTTAAGCATAGCTTAGATGTGGTGTTGGGGGATATGGTCTAGGGCTGAACTTGTAGAGTAGGGCTAATGGTTGGACACGATGATCCCAAGGGTCTTTTCCAACCTAAATGATTCTGTGATCCTGTGTTCAGGAGCTGGATTCTGGTACTGGATTCAGGAACACACAGATCAGGATCAAAGGGAGAACAGACAGAGTCCTCCTTGGATACTGCCCTTTGAAGAAGCAAGGAAAAAGTCACAAGAGGACCAGAGACGCAAGGGGCTTGACCCTCATGATCCCTCAGCTTTGTACCAAATATGATGTATATGGGCTGGAATCCCTCGTTGGTCAGTTTGGGGTCACCTGTCCTGTCCCCTCCTCCCTGCAGGTGCAGCCTTTCACTTTCTGCACCCCCCAATGTGGTACACAAGATCCAGCAGTGGCCTTGGTCTGCACACCAATCCTTGGTAGTAACTTTAAACATGGGGTGTTATCACTGCTAGAAGCAGACACTGTCTGTGGGAAGAGGCTGCTAACTTCAGACAGTGCAGTTAGAAGAACTGAGCTGAAAAGTAAAATCACTGAACAGAATTCTTTCTGTTCTCACTCAGACACAAAATTATCAGCATTTCTCTTGTAAGCCAGACTGTAGGCAATGAGATTTCCCTGAGCACCTTCTGCAATTTCTGTAGAAATTACATGGGTAATTACTATTAATGAAACCTACAGAACTCACGGGGCAGTCCCATTCTGCTGAGCACAAGCCGTGTTCTCTACCTTCTAGCAAAGAGAGGGGTTTTCTCTGTCCTCTCAAAACACGTTTCAGGTGTTGTTAAAGTTACCGACAGACTGTCCATTATTTTTGGAGAGAAAAGGCAGGATAAAGATCTTGGTCAGCATGACAACTCAGTTTGGGGAGAAAATTACCAACAACATTGATATTTCTTCTAGAGACAGATCTCAAGAAATGAGTGAATGAAGAGCTGCAGCATTGTGCAAAAGCATCAGTCCAAAAGATGACTGATTAGCCCTTAAAGGGGGGGGTGGGGGGGGTGGGTGGGGAGATAAAGAAATCCTTACATTAAAAAGGCCAGTTGCAGAGTGATTTCCCTTGCTTTCATGGGGTTCCTACATCAGTACCTTCACTGAAGAACCAAGAGGCAGAATTCAGCTGCCAGGGCAAAGCTGCTACAGGAAACACCAAATATAAGGAACACAGTTTCATTAGCATTCAAGTGACACCTACCACATAAAGAAACGGCCTGCATTTCTGCAATAGATTGTATTCCATGTAGTATCCTACAGCATGGCTTTTCCTGAATTAACACGTTGAAAACAAGACTTGGTCTTGTGAAGTCTGTGTTCATGTGAACCACAGTCCTTGTGGGTCTCATTCATGTCACTTCAGCCTCAGTTCAACCACAACTCCAGCCCACAGCTGTGTGCATGACAGTCCAGCCTTTATCCTCTCTTTCTCCCTGATGTAAGATGCCCAGTTTCATAAATGATGCAATATAGTGAGCACTCCAGCTAAAGCCTTTCATTACATTGCTTGCCCCATGTCAGCCTCTGCATAAGACAGCCAGCTGCCAGGAACAGCTACACCTTAGGTACTTCAGGGCTTTTAAAATAGTGAAACAGGGCGTATGTTCGTAAGTCTTGCTATCAAAATAGCAGCAGTCACTTGTGCTATTTAAGATGCCACCAAAGACACCATCAGATAGAAGGCAGAGCAATTATTTTTGTGCTCCTTGGAAAGAGTAAGGCACTAGTGCTGCAGTAAGTATCTATGTCTTCTCTCATAATTTTATCTGAAATCCCTTTAGCCACCTCCTGTGGTCTTGGTTGTTAGCATTACACTTTAATAGCAAGATCATAAAAGTGTAAAGGCAGTCAGCTACATGACATCAGGAGAGCTGTGCAGCTAGTCTAATTGCTCAGAGTGATGTCATTCATTGATTCCAAACCTGTCCTACCAAACACCGTTTTCCCCCCCATAAGGTACCTCATCCCGGTTGGAATTTATATCCAGACTATAACGTGTTCCAGAGAAACTGGAAAATTATTTCACTGAAACCATGCATCTGACTGTTGTTAAAAGAGTGGGAAAGAAATAGGGCATTGTAGCTTATTCACACTGATAATAGTTCTTATTTCTGCGAGCCACAAGTTGAACCTTGACAAGAGCCAGGCATTGTGCCTCGCTCACATGGAAACACCAGCTTGACCTCTAACCTGTAACTCCTCTGTCCCGTGCTTGGCTCCTACTCCTCCTCAAGTGCTTTCACACAACTCCTGTCTACTTGCACAGCTATCTATTGAGAAAAAAAACCAACTTACACATTTCTATAAACATTGTTTACGCTTGTGACAGCTCAGCACTCTGAAGGTACCTACTGAAGTGCATTTCAGACTTTTTTGTTTAAAAAAAAAAAGCACAGGACAAATTTATGTAGATGTATATAAGAAAGTGGTAATGATTTTTTTTTTATAGCAAGGATGCTATAGATACGCTGTCTCAAAGAACTCCTCCATGCCTCTGAAATCCACACTGTTTTTATTTGCTTCACACTTGTTAAAATGTCCAAAACAAAACTATCAAGTCATGTTTTAGCAAAAATGCCCTGATCTAAAGCAATTATATCCATGCGTTTCAAAGCAAAAAGTGAAATGATGAGACCAGAACAAAGGATTTGCTTCACTTCTATTTATTTGGCATCATCTATGATTCATTCTCATAACTCAGTTTTCAGTTCACATTATACTGAGGCTGGAATAAGTGTATTATTTTCTAAAATGAGAGCCTCATTATTTCAATACAATGCATTCCTGGGCAACTACCTTACTACATTAAGTAGCTTTGCTATTATTGGGACTCTGTCACTAAATCAGTGCTATAGATTTTACAAGTTATTCCAATGCAACTTGAAGGCCAAGGTAAACCAATGTCAGCTGGCACAACCATCTTGTCATATTTGTGTTTAAACAAACAGTCTTTTTGCTGTATCTTAAGACACTAAACCACCATAGAAATAAAAGCCACCTGAATCTTCTGTGGTTGCAAAGTCCCTACTGAAACAAACAAACAAACACACAAACCATTTATTTTTATAATTTCTACACACCTACTCGTATTCTTTTCTGAAGGCTCTGCAGCCCAACCATTTCTGAAAGAAAAAAAATCTCCAGCAAAAAGCCTGCCAGTACAGAAAAGCTTAGATTGTAGAGCTTTTATCTAGACAGCCTTTTTTTCTGTAAAATATCTTCTAAAAATAACTATTGGATTTTAACATATGAATGCCTGAATGTAAGCTGTTACTGTTATCAACACTGTCTTCCCACCTAAGCAAAACTTGTTCTATATGCACTTAGGGAACAGACTGAACGGACAACTATAGCTTCTTCATGAACTGGCAAGCATCCAGGATGTCTCCAAGAAGTCTAAAATAGCCACGCAAACATCTGTTGGAAAAGATACTGCCTTAGAGAAGTGGAACAATAATTCAAATGCAGTCCATGTGAGAGTTCATTGTTATCAAGTCCCCACACGGCCAAATGTGAGGGTCATGCAAGGTAGAGAAGCACAGGAAAAGGATGTCTTTTGTAATCGTTACTACATGGTTAGTTTCTTCTCTGTGCAATATTTTGCTCAGCCACTGTATCTGGGCCAAGAATAAAAAGCCACCTAAAAGCAGAAGAGTAGCATGGAATCACCAGTATCACAATGTTCCTCTTGAGAAGATGACCTGCTTTGAAAATACCCCTTCCTCCCAAAAACAAAGCCATTTAGATCTAACAAGCAGTTGTCAGACATTTTTCATTAATGTGAAACATACGCTGGTGTCCCCACATGCAGTTTGCAATCCTTAGTCGTGCAATGGAGCAAGCTACCTTTTATGTTTCACTATAAGCCAAAAGAATTTTGGCACCCACACCTGTCTTCAAGAAGATGAATTCAGAAATGCTAGGATTAGAACTGAACCACATGTCCTACTTGGACAAATAAAAGCATAAGTATTCATAGAATCATAGAATCATTATGGTTGGAAAGGACCTCCAGGGTCATCAAGTCCAACCTTTGTCCCAGCATTTCTCTA
>WUAM01000125.1:3394284-3411357 GCA_024336885.1 Actenoides hombroni
ACTTGTAGAGTAGGGCTAATGGTTGGACACGATGATCCCAAGGGTCTTTTCCAACCTAAATGATTTTGTGATTCTGTGATTCTGTTACTAATATATGAACAACATACTCCAATAGAAGTGTTTCTAGGCTTCAGAGATCTATCTTTATTATAGCTACATTTGTTGAGCTACAAGATAGAAATAGGATTCTAAAATTCTAGACTGAGTAATAATTTCCTTTATGCCATTATTCATAAAACATTTCCTTTTCTCTGTGATGTTTCTACAGTGCTTAATTTGGCTTTGCATTTTAAATAGCATATAAACCAATGGTGCATAACAATGGGCCAATGTTCATGGCTGGCAAACAGTATCTATGATCTGTGATAAAATAAACATTAAAACATAGATAAAAAGGAGGAGGAATATCCTGTTTAATTTGTTTACTACTAGAGAAGGCTTCGAGGAAAGACATAACTTTCAAATTCAGCCATGTATTTTAATTACTGTTACTCACTGCACAAAATTTTAGTTCTGAGATGAGGAAGCAGCTAAAAATACCTTTGTGAAATGCCATTTTCAATTGAATATTTTATTTTCATCTACAAAAAGAAACAATGGCTGAGGTCATTTTGAAAGACTGTTGAGGTCTGAATGGTCTCAGATGACCTGAAGAGCCAGATCCCTCAATTCTATAAAATACTCGTGTCAGGGTTCGAATTTAAATCTAGTTTCACACAGTGTTTTGCATTACAGTTTCATAAGGTTTCACAAAATACTTAAAGCAAGAAAACTAGAAATTACTAATCTGAAATTAAAGATGTTTCAATGAAAAATCACACACAGCAGTCTGGGTTGGTTTTGGTTTTTTTTCTGAAACACAGATGGAGAGACTGTGGAATTAATTGAACAGAAATGTACTGTTTTTTCCAGACAAGCCTACTAATCAACGACTGATTTTCACATTAAACTGAGATGCCATTCTGAGACATGTTGAATTTCATTTCAGAGAAGGTATTTTATAGTCAGCCAATATAGAGACTGACACAGGATATAAAATATGGACAAATGATCAGGTTATTTCAGAGAGAATGTACTCCACTCATGCAGATTTAAAGTGGCTTCCAGCATTACTGGCCGTATATCATAAAAGAACGCTTCATTGGAGTTGTGTGTATTTCCCAGGCAGCCTGCTCAGTTTTTGTGCTGAATTATGCCACAGCCTCCTCACCTGCAACATGACCATTAGCTCAAATGCATACCATGAAGTAAGATGTTGTCTGAAAAGGGTACCTAGTTAAGAGCTTAGACCTGCATGACATCCATAAATTAAGAGCCCTGCTGGTCAAACCCATATGTATGTTAATAGAAGCAGTCAAACCTTGATCCAACCAAAACCTACTTACGCTTTTTATTTCCAGTAGCGTGAGTTTTAATTCGTAACTGCTTAGTTCACACCTGAAATATCTCCAGAGCTCTCTCAAATTAGGTCCCTGTACCTTTTTACAGCCCAATGAAGCTCACATTGTAACACCTGCAAAAGTTAAACTCCGTATGCATGCACAATCACCCTGATTTTAAAGATGTATTTTTAGATAAATAATGGAAGAAGCCTGCAAACTGAATATTAGATTGCCACCCTATTGCTCTTTTATCCTCCCTATCCAATTTAACTTCTTTAAACTGATTGTGATTTTACATTCTTATGCTGCTTCTTATACACCTCCTTCCTCAGATTTAAAAAAAATGAACGCTATCTTATCCACTTCTCATCACACTCATACTGAGTCTCTCAGTGCAATTTCCAAGACCTCTGAAATGAGATACCCTGTGTTGCTTTTCATGTAACTAACACAGTCACAGGACTCAACATTCTCATTAGTCATTTTGTTTTTACTTCTGAACTGCAGTTGCTTATTGATCAGACTCTACTGAGTTTTCCACTTTAGTAACTACATCGTTTTCAGGAGTGCATGCAGTTAATTTTTAATTCTGTACCAGTTATGTAGTTATAGGGTGTCATCCAACAGGACTGCTTCCATCAACACTAATTTCATTCAGTAACATAGTACACACTCACTTAATTTACTCCCTCAGCTTCCTTATATTTTCTTTCAGCGTTAATAACCTGCATTACAATCATCTGCAAACTTTGCTCTCTCAGTGCTTATTTCATAGAATCACAGAATGCCCTGGGGCTGGAAGGGACCTTAAAAGGTCACCTAGTCCAACTCCCCTGCAGTGAGCAGCGACATCCTCACCTAGATCAGATTGCTAAGAGCCCCACCAAGCCTGACCCTCAAAGGGTCAGGCTTATCCAAGGATGGGGCTTCACCACCTCCCTGGGCAACCTGTTCCAGTGTTCCGCCACCCTCAGAGTAAAGAACTTCTTCCTAATGTCCAATCTAAATCAACCTTTCTTCAGTTTAAAACCACTGTTCCTCATCCTATTGCTACACGCCCTTGTAAACAGGCTCTCTCTCCAGCTTTCTTGTAGGCCCTTCTTGGTACTGGAAGGCCACTATAAGGTCTCCTTGGAGCCTTCTCTTCTCCAGGCTGAACAACTCCAACTCCCTCAGCCTGTCCTCGTAGGAGAGGTGTTTGTGGCCCTCACTCTGAACCTACTCCAACAGATCCATGTCCTTCTTGTGTTCAGGGCTCCAGAGCTGGCCGCAGTACTCCAGGTGAGGTCTCACCAGAGAAGAGTAGAGTGGCAGAATCACCTCTCGATCTGCTGGCCACACTTCTTTTGACACAGCCCAGGATGTGATTGGCCTTCTAGGCATCACAGAATTGTCTGGGTTGGATGGAACCTTAAAGATAACCTAATCCCAACCCCCCTGCCATCGGCAGGGACACCCACCACTAGATCATGTTGCTCAAGGCCCCATCCAACATGGCCTTGAATGCTTCCAGTGATGGAGCATCCACAAATTCCCTGGGCAACCCATTCCAGTGTCTTACCACTCTCAGAGTGAAGAATTTCCTTATTTCCAATTTCTTCCACTTTCAAACCATTACCCCTCGTCCTATCACTACAGGCGTTTGTGAAAAGTCCCTCCCCAACTTTCTTGTAGGCCCCCTTCATATACTGGAAGGCCACAGTAAGGTCTCCCCAGAGCCTTTTCTTCTCCAGGATGAACAAGCCCAAGTCTCTCAGACTGTCCATGTAGGAGAAGTGCTCCAGCCCTATGAAATTCTTCATAGTCCTCCTCTGGACCTGCTGCAACAGACCTGTGATTAATCATGTCCATGATTAATGAACTTAACATAAATTGTGACTTTGTTAAACTGCTGCTCTGATACAAGCTACTACTTAGTCATATTCTTACATTTTTGTACATGATAGTGCTTAGACATGTCTCCAACCTTGTTCCTAATGTCCAATATTTTCAGCTTCTGGCAATCTTCTTCAAAAATCTATTGCATTTTGAATGTCATTAGAATGCTTCATGAGAAAAGAATAACATAATATTAAAGCTTTAATATTATCCAAAAAATCTGCTTCATAGATATGCAGAGATGATGTAATGTAACAGGAACCAGTTAAAAGGTAATTTGTGGGTGTCAAAGATGCTGTCTGAATATATATAAGTACTTCTCTAAGAAGTCAAATGCATCTTACTAAGATCCAACCAAACAATAGCTTTAAAAAAAATTAAATTAAAATCTGCACATTACTTCATCCCTCATGATTCTGAAAGTTCTATATAAATCCAAAGGAACTTATATAACAGTAATGTAAAGTATTTTTTACAGCTTAATAAAAGAATTTGTACTTATACAGTGGTAACCCAAATGCACCAATCTTTCAACCACTGACCAATTAGATTAAGCTTTTTCAATGTATCCAGGTGTCTTTCACACTTTGATAAATCAAGTCAGCACCTAGGAACTAGCGAAACAGTTTGTGCATTAATTTAATTACAAAAGAAGATCACCTAATCACTGTGAAATCCAGGACAAATCAGAAGCGCACACAGGAATGCACAGGATGCATTGTAGACATGCTGAATCTGTGAGAATTTCTCTAGTAAGCTAAATCAAAATTTTCAAAGCTGATGAATGACAGACATTTAAATACTACATACTGATGCTAACTCTAATCTTGACATCTAAGCAAGTAACCTGATATCATTTCCCCAAAATGTCTATCATTGTGGTTTAAATAAAAATAAAATCTTTGTCTTACAGTATTTCTGATTTTTGCCTTTCCTTTTATCTTACATTTGGTATCTATGGGGACAACAAATACAAAGAACTCTCTGAAAGGAGATTCATTATGGGGAAACTCACACCCTCGCTGAATATATTCCTCACTGCTTCTATATTCCTGTGCAATCTTTACAGATTCATAAAAAAATACCCTAACATTTATTTAGCACATATTAAAGATCAAGTCTAAGTCAAATGCTTTAAACATACACAGAATGCCTGTTTTGAGTGCTAATCATTTAGGAAAGGATCTCATGGTAAAAGAACCAATAAAAAGATACAAGTAAAAAAAAAACCACCACAACAACAACTATTAATTTAAAAGCAAGACGGCAACTATATTACAAATCTTAGATTAAACTGCAAGTGTAACAGGAGTTTCAGATCAGACTGTGTCAAGCTTGCAAGATAATTCAGGTTTAAAAGTATTTGTAATCTTCACTTTACATGTATTTGTATTCATTTAAAATTAAAAAAACACTCTAGTGTGTTTTCAGCTTTCTGTAATCCTCCCTGCTTTTACTTGTCAACAGATAAAATCTTTGATCATTCAACTATGTGATGCCTGCTGTCAGGTACACCTGTTTCTTTTCAAAGGAAGAACATGAAGACTCACGCAAGGATCAACAGCTTAATGTCATCAGCTGTATAAAAAGCCAAAGGGTGGGAAATAATACTGTGGGTTATTTTCAGTGTAGCAAAAACTGAATCCCTGGCCAGGACATACTGAGCTAGTTACTGGGTGTGACTGATAGATTCTGATCTCGATAGGAGATGTTGATATGCACAGATATGTCTTCTCTCATTTGGGGTTTATACTTTTTAAAAATAAGGGCCTGATAGTAATCACACTTTTGATTAAACACTAGTTTCTAGTTTTCATCAGAAAAATATTTTGAAATTTATAATAGACTTTATGAGAAATATAAGCTACCAGCCTGTAAAATTTAAGCATTGTTTGGATTTTCTGAAAGGGATGAAGTACAGCATTCTTAAATTCAAGCTAATTAATTTACATAAAGATCATAGAGGAGCTTCAATCAGTAGTGAACCCTAAGCAGGTTTTGTTCCAAAGTATGCTCCTCTTGCAAAGTTTTCAGCACAGTTTGTCTTAGTTTGCTGAAAATACAGTGATCTCCATGCCAAATCTGATGTTCCATCTGGTGAATATTTTGTTCAACACCAACTGCTTACAGATGCTTCAAAGAAAAACAAAGAACCTCCCTGTGCTTGATAAACAACAAGATAAAATTAGATCATAACTAAAGTTATAGTACGAGTTCTCTAGTATGACATTAATCAAAATTTAACTGTCAGCAAAGGTGGCAAACAGTCTTTATCATCATGTTAGCTAAGTAGCAGGTAAACCTGACTGGAAATTTAATCCAATTACACAGCAAATTTATTTGCAGATGCGTTATGTTTGGAAACATGAAGAGTTTTATCTCCTCTTCCTGAGGGGATTTATCTTATCTAAGGGTGTGTTCTCAGTAATATATATAATTAATCTTTTAATACTACAAACTTTGTGTTAGTTGTAGCTTGCAGCAATGAATGCCAGAAAATAATTAGCATTGTAGGGAAAAAAAAAAAATTTTCTTTTTTATTAATCGCTTTCCATTTCACTTGTTGTACCCTTGTAGTTGTATTGTAGAACAGTTAAAAAGTATCCAAATGTGCAAGTTATCCTTTATGTAACAGCTCTTATTTTTCAACAAGTCCTGCTACTTTCTGGTATTCATAAGGCTTTAAAAAAATTGAAATTGTGGAGTCATACTCCCACATTTCAGTAAGTAGACAGCATTCTCATTGGATTTGGACTGTTCTAGAATAGAATCATTTTATCACACGACAAGGGGCCAATTTTTTGTTTTCTTCTATTTAAGAAATATTTTTAGTCCAACTAGTGAACAGCTGGAAAGTAAGTATTGCTCAGCAGTTTGAAATAGTACACTCCTAAGATCTGCCATTGAAGTGCTGTGCTCAAAGCAGAATGTAGGATAACTGGATTATCTGATACTTTGGGTGGCATTCAGCTCTCTCACTTTTGCACTATCTACTGTGTACACTTCTACATCTGAGAGAGCTACTTTAGTTTTTCAGTCAACAAAATTAAATTCATACTTTTAGGACACGAATCCTGTAACCTATTTCAAATATTTTCTTTAGAATAAGATCAATCATGTGCTTTGAGCATCTCTTTCTTTCCAGTGATTGTAAAGGAGTTTAGACAGATAGTTCGTAAGTGAGCATTTGATCCAGTGAATGTGGCAAGTTAAAGCTACCTCGTGAGTTAAAGCTGCCTATGTGTCTTTGTTACTATCAGCACATATTACTATCTCCCAATTGCTTCATTTTCCAGAACTTTTTGTTCTGTATTTTTACTAGCTATTTATTCTGATGATAAACCATGTGGCCTAAAAGCTATTTTGTTTGGAATGTCATCTGTACAAATATCTCACAAAAAGGCATTCAAGAAATAAAGTTCATTTCCAGGGAAGGATGTAACTCATGCACACAATAACTGTAAATTCTCCAATATGTTAATTAAATATCTGAACATCCTGTATTTGTCCTTGCTTATTTTTTAAACAGTAGGAGTGCACAGTTTTAAAATGCTAACAGTTAAAATTTGTGAAATTGTAACAGCACTGACAAAAGCTGATGTCCTATTACAGAACATTTTCTCAGTACAGAGCTCATAACGGAAACGTATCTTGTCACTCAATACACAGCTTATAACAGAAGCATATCGTATCTGTCACTTCAAATACTCATTCACTTGGCCTTAACTGATGTCTGAGAAACAGCACAGCACCTGAAAATCTATGATTTTTATAACGCAGTGACTTAGCAGACAGGGCATTACAGTAATGCTGCAGAATTTGACAATAAGAATATGTACCAGAAGAAAAGGACTGATAGTCTTAAGAGTTATCCTCGTACCATAAAATCTTTAGAAGCCAAGAGTTGGTGTGATCAACACCATGCAGTAGGAAAACAAGAAAATGCAAATAGACTCCATAGTGCAATATGCACAACAAAAACTATGACAAAACTTATCACTAATAGTATCCTCTTAGTTGAAGCGTGCAGGAAATGAACTCAACACGGACCAATATGATCAAAGTTGAGGGCCCTTTATTCACGTTTTCGCCAGGTTTATATACAAGTTCTCTCCTTGTATACACACTGCCACTAACAACTATTGGTTAACTACTCTAAACACACACTGTTCACACATCCTAAACTAATACATCATGGCTATCCTACACCGTCCCCATCACCACCCCCATCCTGTTTATCCTCTACTTTCTCCTTCTTTAACTTCTTGCTTCCCTGCTTTGTGCTCCCTCCTTTGCCATTCTCAAGCATACCTCAAGGACGCCGTCTGCAGCCCAATTTATTCCCACACAGTCTTGTCTGCAGCCCAGTTTATTCCCACACGGTCTTGAGGAAAACAGGCATGCCTGTTTTCCTCCAGAAGTAATCCCACAGAAGTGGAATAAACCATTAAGTTTATTATCTCAGAAAAAGAAAGTTGTGAAGGCTGAACATCTGTATGCAATCATGAATATTTTGTAATTGAAAATAAAGTCCAAAGAAATACCAACTGTTGCACTGAAAATTAGTGGAATGCACTCTTGATTTAGTATCAGCTAGAATCTCTAATTATCCTAATATAATGAGGCACTTTAATCTTCGTTAAAGTGCTTTTCAAAAATCTATCCAAAGATTTTTCTTCATCGGAAAATATGCTGTTAATCATAATCTATCAACAGTATGTGCTGTCTGATTAAATTCTTCTGTTCTTGGCTCCAGAAGCCTATTTTCACCTGTTGAGGTGACCTAAATCCTCCTGCACTGCAAATTTATTTAGCGTGCAGCTAAAAAAATGCCTTTTATTATGCAAATTTTACTCAAAGCTGTGCTTTTTTCTTGTAAAAACCCCAAACCAAACAAAACCCAACATGCAGTAAGTACACAATTTAACATTTGTATTTTTCATTGAGTTACTGCAATTGCACACATAAAAGACAGGAAAGGCTTCTGAAAAGCCATTTCAAACACAGAGTAAATGCATCCCAAGCTTCTCATTTTGGGAATATGCATTCCTGAATGATATCTCCTATTAAGATTGTGATAATTATTTATATATCTATGGTTGTCATATTGGAGAGTTTTCCCCTTCAGGTATGTAATTTTTAAGGACTTCTAAAGGAAATAGACTTTCCTCAAATACATTAATGATTTTTATACCAATAGGTCGAAAGAGAACTTGAAACTTTCACTTAAGAAATAAGCAGGAATTTAAATTCTGTAGAAAAAAACCCAAACAAAACAAACAAACAAACCAAAATCAAACAAAAAATAAAACAAAAAAACCCCACACACATAAACAAACAAACAAAGCAACAGCAACAACAAATAAATCCATAAATGGTTTTAATTTCTAACATTCTTCTTTTCCAAAATTTGGAAGTCACACCCCTAAACCTTTGTACTGCATTTTGAGATCTAATCATGAAAATATGAAAAAGATTAATATTATTCTTAGTTTATTTTCAAAATATTTAAATAACCTTATTAAGTGTTGAGCACACTGAAATTTTTGTTACTTTAGCTGCCAATATTTATGATTTCTTTTCAAAACAGTTGTGCTAAACAGGAAAAATGGCTAAAGTATTTGAAATTACTTTAGCAGTCTTGCATTACAAAAGTAAACCTCATTAGATGAGCAATCAAGTATTTTTCATCCAGCTTGCCTGAAGTGATTAATTTGGTTTTGCAAAGCAAAACGGCAAACAAATCTCAGATGTCCATAATTGGCATTCTGACTATTTGCTTTTGGCACAAAAAGCTCCCAATACTCCATTTGAAAGCTTGCTAAAATATCAGAAGAAAATACTGTGTGCCCTTCTTCAAATCCAGACTTAGAGTAACCTTTCTTGTAGGGATTGGTAAGAGTAGGACAGAAATAGTTGTTAGCTAGAAGTAGTTATGCTAAGGCCTGCAAGGCCAAAAAACCAGCCAACACTGCCCCGATCTTGAGGAGATAGGACTGAGGATGAGAAAAGCAGAAGCACCTGGCAAAACAGGAGGATAAGAGGAGAAAAACAGGGTGCTGAAGGAAGAACACCAAGAGAATCGCCAGCTAATTAAGTGTTTGAAGTGTGCGTGGACAGACTCTGGGTTTTGAGTGTGGGGCCAATTAGAATGACTGGGTGCGTGATCAGTGTTGTCTCGTGTATAAATATAGCCTGTTGCACTTAATAAAGCGACTTCTGATTGCAACCATATTGGCTGTGCTGTCGGAGTCCGTCCCTGCACGCTACACTTTCTAAAAGGAAGAGCCTAAAACTGCATATGATGTCCAAAGTGGAGTGAATCACGAGTTTACACTTACGATGATGTTTTTTGTTTTTATTTTCTCTATGGTTTCTTAATTCACAGTTGTCTTGTTTCACTGCTGCTGAATGCTAAGCTGGTATTTTTAAGGAACTGTCTATTAAAGCACTAAAAACTTGCTCACAAGAATTAAAACAGCCTTTGGGAGACATTTATAAAACTTTGTTTGAAAAACCAAGCAGGGGACATATCAACTATCTGCATCTTTGCTAATTCCTTCAGAGAATTCTTAAAAGAGATTTGTAAGGCAGGTTGTCTTCTTCAAAAAAGTTAATTCTTCTCAAACAGACTGTGCAAAACCAGTTTTTATTTGACTGGTTTAATACTGATGTCAGGCTGATAGGTCTGTACATTCCTGTATCTTTCTAGAACTTAAGTCAGTGCTACCTTTTCTACCCTACCTTGATAACAAGGAAACTGATAAACTCTTGATTAAAAATATTATTAGTAATTTATCTGCTTTACCCCTGAGCTCTCTTAGAAAGTAAACACCATTCCAGTCCTGCTAATTTGTGAGTGCTCAAGCTATCAACTTTTTCCTTATCCTCCTTAATTTCAGACTTAGCTTCTGCTAAGCCATTCTCAAAACCAGAGCCTAACATGTGAATTGCTACCATTCTTTCACAGTGCAACCTCATGAGAATAATTTTAGCCTCTCTGTAAAGGCCTTGCCTTGAGTGCTCTTCTAACAACCTGATCAGCAACTAGCTGGACAGCCTCATTAAAAAGTTTCTAGCTTCTTCTGTCTGAAGAAAGTTATACTGTTTATTTTGATTCCCATGTCAATTGCTTTTCAAACTATTTTGGAATAATTGTCTTTTTAAACTTTCATAGAGTCACAGAATCATTTTAGTTGGAAGAGACCTTTAAGAACATCAAGTCCAACCGTTAACCTAGCACTGCCAAGTAATTTTGTTTCGTGAAGTTCCTCATATTTTCTCATACTTTCTCTTTGAAAAGCCTGGCTTCAGCTTTTTTAGAGATGGTTTCTTTCCAGTGGACTTGCTGGCTTTTGTAAATCACGTGAGAATGCTAAATATAATTATTATTGTTAAAGAGTTACTCCTCAACAATAAAACCTTTACCCAGACCCTGAACACTGCTTGGCCCCAAATTACAGACTGTATCTCCTCTTGTGAACTCCCCGTGCAGCTGTTCCATGAAATAATCACTTGCTGCATATGAAACTTTTTCCACTGCATCACATCCTGACATTATATTTGGTCCATATACATAGCAAAAGAAGAGACAAGGGGAGAAAAATAAGAGTTGCCCACTACATTTTAGTTTTTCTCCCTTTCTGATTCAGCATACAGTGAGAAATGAGTCTGAAGACATCACTCCATACAGATTCTGAATTACTTTCTGGGTTGGTTATTTTACTTGACTTGATTCTAGATCACTTTAACTTACACTACTAATTTATGACCAGCATGGCTTGCTGTTAATTTCTTGTGCATTTTGTATTTTAGTGTGTCGATGACAGAGTGTCTTTCTTCAACCAGTCTTCTGTTGACTAGTATGTCAGTGACTTTATGTATGGCCAGATATTTCAGTCCCTACATCTTGTTTGTCAGTCATAATCTCTCTGAAAATTAGAAGACAAAATATATGTTAGGCAGAAAGCAAATCAGATTATTTACTATAATAATGCAAGACACAATGAAAGACCACTGCCTAGGACATGTTACATAATATTAGTGATGAAATCATGGGTTTAACTGTCAGGAAGGAAGGTTTTGGTTAGATTTTGAACTGAGGTGTTTGGAAAAAAACAAAACCACCATGAAACCTGGCAGTAAAGGCTTTATTATTCATGTCTTTTTGTGATTCCTTTACTTATCGCTTCAGAGTTAATTTTATAGATAATGGTCATCAGCTGTTACTTCTATGGATCTTCTATATAATATATCATGGTCTTTTTTTTGTACATTTCTCACATTCTTCTAATACTTCTTTCAGCCAACTGAGCAGAAAGAAGTAACATAGTCTGCTAGTGTACTTCGTTCACATGAGGTTTCAAGATATGTTGTGGCTGAAATTCTTCAGGAATAAGATTAATTTTGCAGCCCACTAATGCAGTAATAGAGTTCCACTCCTCAGGCTTCTAACCTGAAGCTACAGTTATTTTAAAAATATAGGTGTTTTAAACTTCAAGAGAACAATGTAATGTGCTTTCCCACTCCTCCAAACTCTTAAGAAACAGCAAAAGCCTTTTCTGCCTTGTGAAGTGAAAGGTTTTTCATTTCAAGAAATGCAAACATTTATTCAGAATTAGAACAGTATTGTTGTTTTAAGAAATGACACAGGACAAAGCATAACTAGGCAAGAAAGGGATAACATAGTTCAACTATTAAAGCACTATTATGTGAATGTAAGAATGGGAAAAAAAATGACATTAGATTTTTAGCTCTAGTGGTATGTTTCTAAAGTCTATATTCTGGTTTGGCCTTCTGTGCTAGTTAAAGTGAAATTTACATTTCAGTAAATAGAAAGTTTGTCAATCTAAGCACTGAAAAGGGAAAAAAAAATATAATTTCTAAGTTTGAAATTACAGATCTTCAACTTATCCTTCTTAGGATACACATTATTGAACAAGGTACTGTGCCACCGTACCATCTATACAGCAATAATAAATGTGGAGTAACACACTACAATAGTTCTAACAGCTGTAATCACTAAGACAATCATTTGGCTTATGAGACCTAAGTTAGTCACATATCAAAGATAGTTCTTTCATCTCTCCCACAGAGATCTGATCTGACTACACTGTAGCTTCTTGAAATTTCAGCTTCTAACAGTTGTATTCCAGATAGACGCTCTCACATGCCTCAACAGGGCTTCTCATGTTATATGATATTCACCCAAGTCGCCAGAAGCCCTGATACTGCTTGAAGGAACCTTCCTATGGTAACTTGCCTATTTGGAATGTAGACACAATAAGATCAATATATTCTAATACAAATGCTATTTTCAACAAAAGAAAATATTTTCTTTATCCTTTCTTAAAATTGTTTTCTGAGAACATCCATCAGCAAAAATCTCTGCAAAATCACAACCTAAAACCTCCTCTCTGTGCTTTTTGTCTGCTATTTTCCAGAAGGCCATCCCAGAATCCATCTTAACATAATTTTCCTACTGAATATAGTTGTATAAAGATGGCCTTAAGGTGTTATCAGCCTAGAAAACCTTTCTATTTAAGTCTTTGAGATCACTCTCTAGTTATGAAAATTTGAACCCTTTCATATACACCCCCCAACTATACAAAGAGAAAATATATACACACACATACACTGAATCAATGGATCATTCATATTTTACTCCAGTAAATATTATAATGAAGATACCAATTCCCTTATTTTCCTTCTCATCCACCTGAAAGCATTAAAAACCTGTAGTACTCTCATCATGTGGACAAATATCACCATACAGAGTCAGACGTTTTATTAGCTTCTCTCAGCAATTTCAAATTGTTGTTTAAACCATCTAATTTTCTTCCACTAAATTCCTCTGGAAAGATCATTGTTGTGACGGTAATATTTTTTTTTTGACCAATTTCAATTGGTTTGGTAGAAATTTTGCTTCCACTAATGTGTATTAAAGATGTAAAAGCCAGACATTAATAAATTATCATGACTTCTTTCTAACAACCTGAAAATCAGCTCAGTCTGTATCTTGAGGATTACAGCAGGCTCTAATTCATGTGAGGCAGGCTAACAAACTTGAGTATAAACATTTTATGATGCTGATTTTTCACATTCTAATTAGAATACCTATCTTCATATAATACCCCATGGTTTAATTACTCTTTCAGTCTCTTTCCTTCTTTAATTCTTTTCCTAGTTTTCTTTCTTGTCTCACTGAACAGGATTATTTAGTTAATACCTCCTCACTACTATCCACTCTGCCAAATTTTCCACAACTCTCAACAAAGGAACAAGGAGTCAGACAGCAGAATACAAGGAGAAACACTAGAAGATGAGGAATTGATGATAATTAGAGGTGGTACACGCACACACATGCATTACACAACAAACTTTCCAAGAAACCAGTAGATTTTAATTCAATCCTTCCACTGTGATTACCTGCCATGAGGTATAATTCTGCGTGGTTCAAACCACTGTGCTGTTAGATACTGCTGTGTTTGCAACTGCCTGATTCTTGCTGCAGATCTGCTTATCCTACTGCAAGGTAATACAGCCTTACATCAGAATGCAAGGGAGAACTCTTTCAGCTCAAAACTGAAAGAGCCAAGAAACAGAAAACAAAATCAAAGGCTTAGAAAAAATAATTCTAAAATACCAAGCCCACACAGTCTTTTGCCCTTCTTTATCTGAAGAAATAAGGTACCTTGCAGAAGTAAATTATCCTAAGAACCAAATTGTAAACAAACAGCCACAGACTGCTGTATGTTAACAACATAATGGGTTTTTTTGTTGTTGCTGTTGTTGTTGTTGTTTGTTTTGTTGTTTGGGTTTTTTTGGGGGGTGGAAACAAGAGGAAAGCCCACTTTTTGTGTAAATTTCTTTTGTGCTCATAAAATAAAAAGTTTCATGCACACTCGGCAATATAATTGTGCAGTGCATGTGCAGACACACGGGGAGACACATGATTACATCAGCATGGTCTGTCTTGATGACATATATCCGTTACTAGGAGCCCATAATAGAGTGTTAGAAACACACCTGGAGCTGCTAGGTCATGATTTTTCTTGGCAGGATAATGGGCTATGATGGGAGTAGAAACTAAGCAAAATTCCTGTAAACAAGGAAACAACTTCAGTTTCTTTCAGTTTTATACAGAGTAAATCTCTAGAAAAATAGCACATTTTGGCAGCATCCAACAACTTAGTTATCCTTTCAGGAAATTCAAGTACAGATACATGATTTTCACTAATTTTTCTGTTTTGTTGAGACCAGCATTGATTTTTTTCATTTTTATATTAACACTACTGCTGATCACACTGCTGTAGTTAAGATTATGTCAGCACTTCAGTTGTGAAAGTATTTTCAAGGGGCTTTAACTTCCCTAGAAAAATTACTCAGAACCACAGTGTGTCACAAAAAATGCAGGCTAGTCTGAGAACACTATTTAACGATTAAGACGGCTCTCACATTTAATAAGGGTTTAACAATACATTGGTGGGGTTTGGGGGAAGAAATTTATATATACACTCATTGACAGGTCTCTGTTTTGGGTGTATTCTTGCCAAGTTTCAACTGTATTGTTATATTAAAAAAACCACCAATTGTTCCAAAGAAATGGAGTTTTCGGTATAGATTAGTATTTTCCTGTAAAATGAGTCAGTGAGAATAACTTCAAAGTGATACATGTGGAATGGGAATGTATGATTTGCTTTATTTCTGGAAAAAAACAGCACTTAGCTAAGTGAACCAAAAGAAACAAACAAACAAACAAACAAAAATAATCACACAAGATATATTTTTTCCTATCTTTACACCACCTAGCTCAATCCAAATACATTGCGCAGGGTATAGCATGGAAGGAATAATAAGTCATTAATAAAAATTCTACCCTATCCCATTAGGAAAAAAAACACACAACCAAAAAACAAACAACAGAAACTCCATGCTGCCATACATACGCTACTGCTCTTTGACAAGTGTCTGTCCTCAAAGGAACATTGTTAGAAGCATTACTTTAAACCATCACATCTCTTTTCTCCCAGTTTGTTTCATGGGAAATCTGATATCCATTTTCCAACACTGAAGAAGAATTGCTGTCATTTTTAATATGGGTATCTCTGTGTTAATAATGCTGGACACCACACTCAGCTCACTGGCAAAGATTTCTATTTAATTATGATAAAATGCTACCAAACTCAGTCTTTTAGGAACCATGGCCAAAGAATACACTTCACAACCCAGGCTATTCCATCAATAAACTACTAGCCATGTGTGGTCTATCAGAGCCCAGTAACATCATCCATTTGCCTGAGGTGCCAAATGAGTCTGGAGAACCATGTGGCTGCCTTAGCTTTCATTCAAAGCACAACCCAAATAATGAGATGCAAACTTCTCCAACAGCAGGGTGGGGTTGATTTAGTAAGAAAGTTAAATATGGTTACTATAAAAGTAAGGACAAAATGACAAAAAAGAATGGCAGTAATTATGAAATCAAGACCTGACAAGATCATTAAGATTAATTTCTTTAATGAAGGAAATCAAGCCACACACTACAGAGCGTTGAAGAACACAACTGAATTTTATGATTAGAGCAGTATTTCTCTGAAGTGATTTAGAAGTGGATGACTAGCAAAAAGTAACTAGGATAAAAATATGGTCAAAGAAAAGCAAGAACAGAAGTCATTAGACTAAAATGACCCCTTGCATTGAAGTAAACCATCCAGGGCACTTCTGAGCAGAAATCAGTTACTCAGTGTTCTGCCAATTTGAAGAAACAGATGTGTCTCACCAACTTGCAGCAGCACAAATACAGTAGAATAAATCAGATTTCAAAGTACACAGACTTAACCTCCTCAGAAAAGAAAACTTTAAAACAGAGAGAATATAAAATTATACTTTTTAGAAAGCATAGAAGTTTAGTAGAGGTGTAGCGATCACAGACCAGAATTCAGGTATATAAATCTTTCAGACTTGGAGGGAGCTGAAAATATGTCTGCTCTTTTCAGGATGCAGTCACTTATTAACATAGGCCTTGCAAGAAAAACCCAAAAAAACAAACAAAAAAAAGGGATAGGACTTTAACTGGTGTCTCTGTGCTGGTGGGAAGTTTTGAAATAATTTACTCTAAATCCAAACTTACTTCCAAATGCAAAGACACCTGTTCATAGAATCACAGAATCATAGAATATTAGGGGATAGAAGGGACCTTGAAAGATCATTTAGTCCAACGCCCCTGCCAGAGCAGGATCACCTAGACCAAGTCACACAGGAACGTGTCCAGGCAGGTTTTGAACGTCTCCACAGAAGGAGATTCCGCAACCTCACTGGGCAGCCCGTTCCAGTGCTCTGTCACCCTCACAGTGAAAAAGGTTTTCCTTGTGTTTACCCTAAACCTCTTGTGCTCCAACTTACTCCCATTGCCTCTTGTCCTAACACTGGATGACGTTGAGAAGAGTCTGGCTCCATCCTCCTTACACTCACCCTTAACATATTTATAGATATTAATGAGGTGTCCCCTCAGTCTCCCCTTCTCCAGGCTAAAGAGCCCCAGCTCCCTCAGACTCTCCTCATAAGGGAGGTGCTCCACTCCCTTAATAATCTTGGTGGCCCTGTGCTGGACCCTCTCCAGTAGCTCTCTGTCCTTCTTGAACTGGGGTGCCCAGAACTGGACACAGTTTTCCACGTGCGGCCTCACCAGCGCAGAGTAGAGGGGGAGGACAACCTCCCTCGACCTGCTGGCCATGCTTTTCTTAATGCATCCCAGGATGCCATTGGCCTTCTTGGCCGCGAGGGCACATTGTTGGCTCATGGTCATCCTCTTGTC
>WUAM01000125.1:3421150-3440729 GCA_024336885.1 Actenoides hombroni
CCGTTGTGGCGGTTCCGCCTCGTTCGGATCTGCCGCCGCTGGGGCTGCTCCGCCCGGGCCGCCTCAGCAGCCGCCCACAGGCTGCCGGCCCCGGCACGGCCCAGCCGCTCTCCCGGCGCCCAGAAGCCTCCAGCAAGCCCCTGGACGGCCCTTGTGGCCGCGACTCCTTTCGCCAGCCTGGACTGACCTGCACTGGAACTGGTCTGCTCGGCAAGTGAGTCTGGTTCTCTCTAGTTCTCTCTTCAGTCTAGTTCTAAACTAGAGACTGTTACACTTCCAGTACAGCACCAGAGTATTTTGAAAATAATATTCCTACATTAAAATACTTCAACATTCTTACCTAATGCAACTCTACATTCAGATTAATTACTAGCCTCATTTTTAGTTTAAGTACTTTTGAAAGAAATAGGAAGCAGATTAACAGGCTGAACGCATAAAAGAATATTAGCACACATTACTGGGGTCAGCTAGAAAACATCTTATCAAAATGGTTTTGTGAATAGGGACAGATGCACAGACAGATCTCCTGTCACACACTTTGCAACTGCAATCACCAGTTCCACAGGCACTGATGTCACTATCCCTCCTTTCTGTATATGCTCATTTTTGCTATATCCCCTATCAGAAATACAATTGTTCCTCATAACTTCTGCTGCACTTCGCTTTACTAGCGACAACGTTGATGACGCTGGTGCTATTAGACATTTTGTTTAAAATGACTTGGCTATTATGTTTCAATCAAAATGCAGGCTAATCATCAGGAACAGTAACCCGTTAAGTCAACTTTATTTTCAATTCCATTTGACTATATTGTAATCCAGTTCTGAGATACTAAGAAAAGCACATCAGTTCATCCCTGATTTTATATTCCCCAAAGGTTTGTTTGTATTAAAATGACTGACATTTTTACAGCCTAATTATGTTGCTTCATAAGTCGGTATACACGTACTGTTCATACAGAGAGAGTAATGAAAGACAAACCTATTCTGCAGTTTCCAGAAGTGTATGAGAAACGTTTTCTTGTTAGTAAAGCAAGCTCTTTTCTTCTTAATTAAACTTTTTTTTCCTGGATTAGTATAAAAAGGAAAATAACAAAGACTTGCAATGATAGAGACTTTTTAAAACCATATTACCACAGGTAGGACATTAGATACTTTTTGACAACACAGAGAGTGAGAGCTAGTGATAAACGAAAACATTAATTATCCAATACCTGTTAGAAAGCAACACAGCCAGACACAACTTCTAACCGAAAATGCACCCAGGGAGACTGTGAAATGGGAGTTAGTTTAGGAAGCAACTGTCTGCAGTCTCAATTCCAACTGACA
Source organism: Actenoides hombroni (assembly GCA_024336885.1). Classification (NCBI taxonomy): domain Eukaryota; kingdom Metazoa; phylum Chordata; class Aves; order Coraciiformes; family Alcedinidae; genus Actenoides; species Actenoides hombroni. The sequence continues at coordinate 3,422,479 of WUAM01000125.1, forward strand.
GGAGGTGGCTGAAGTGAAAGGTACCAGGGGTGGTCACAGGAGGATCAGGTACATAATTCTAAAGAAAAAAAGAAAGGAAGAAAGAGGCTGAAGTAATTTTTCTTTTTAAATAGTTCTTCATAAGTTTCCGCTCATCTTGGGATCAGATGAGTGACATGGCAAGATTTGACTTTTCATGGAAAAAAAATATAGAATAATATGCAAATTTTGAGAAAAAAACATAGAGATTTCCAGAAATTGAGGAACAGAAGAAAACTGCATTAAAAATAAAATAAAGTTTAGCCATGATTTTTGTTAGGCTCGGGTGGAAAAAAAATAAAATAAAATAAAAGGATGTCATACAGAATCTGAACACAAAACTACAAAATTAAGCAGGAGTCTATAGAACCAGCACAATCACCTAGGGATAAAACTTGGAAGAGTAAGATACAAAATAGATGATAAACAGGAACAAAGGTTTTACAAGTACATCATACGCTTGAGGACAAGAAAGGAAAATGAAGGGTTTTTATGAGAAAAAGATCATATAACAGAAAAATTTCAAGATGGATATAGTTTTCATTGCCATATGAGCTTTCACTTGGTGACCAGACAGCAAATTTAGTTAATTTTATTACTGAAACTCAAAATAAAATTATAGTGTAAAAGGTATTTAAATATATTTGATAATGTGATTAGATGGGTAGGGGCCAGGGTAGGGGTGGAGGAAAGGAACAAAACCTTGAGCACTTAATGAAATATCCAGAGCAGTATCTGAATCACAAGTCATTACCTTTGAGGTGTCATAGAAAAGTTTCAAGAGACTGAAGAAGGGCAAACCATAACATTCCCCTAGGAAAGCGAAGACTTGAGACATCACTGGCTGGTCACAATATTTTCAGTATATAGGAAGATACTGTGAATAAACAGCCAGTTTATAAGCACTATACAGGAAAATAAAAAGGTGATAAAAACCAGCCAATATGGCTTTCTCAAGAGTACATTGTCAAAACAATCTGATTTCCTCCTTTCACATAGTACCTTTTTGTGTAACAGCTAAGAAAGAAGTAGAAGATGAGATCACTTTAATAAAGCTTTTTGCACAGTGACACGTGAGACCTCATAGGGAAACCAGAGAAATGCAGGCTTACAGGACCAGTTTGAACAAAAGATACAAACAATATTGAGGATGTGAAATACATGCTAACATAAGGGATGACATTACTGCACACCATAGTATAAAAGCAAAAAAGTAAGCCTATACCTTCCTGAGCAAAAACACTAAATCTTTTCCTGTTTGTATCTTGTGGATTCATTGAAGGTGCTTGTTTATTGAAGGTTTTTTACTTAAGCTGACCTGAAGATAAACTGTGGTTACTTATAATGCTGAGGAGGCTGAGATGAATGTTAAAGTATCATCAGAAATAATACCTAAATTTTTGTATTAATTGCTAAGCAAGGTGTGTCTTACATAACTTCAGCCAAGATGAGCAATAGAAACCAGCCAGAATGAGGTAAAATCCAGTCTGAACTTGCGATGCCACCAATGGGACCATAAAGGTCACTCTTTGGAGGGCTCAATTTGATGTGGTAACACTGAACCGTAATCAGCAGTGATCTGCCTAGTGGCCAACCTTCTATGTAACTTCAGAATGATAGTCCAAACGTGGACTCTGTGAACACAGGCAGATGCTATGTGTAGATCCTTCAGGACACTGAAAACCTCTAGAATACCATTTCACATTAGATTACCAAACTGACCAGTTTAGTGCCATAGGACTTCACAGGTTTTATAATTATTTTAGGGTAAGTGAATAATTGATGTAAACACTGATCTTACCCTTATGCTACAATATCCCTCTGCATTATAATGTGAATTATTATCACAGCAACCAATTATAAAAATTTTGACTAACGATCACACAGGGCAGAACTTAATAAGCCTATGCTAAAACCAGGCCGAAAATTGCACTGAAAAGCCAATAGGTTCTATACATGAAAAATTACAGTTACTTAAGCACAAATAAAGACACTGTTGTTCTCTTGACTAGGCTCATCACCAAAGTTTGGTGTCATGAATCAACCAGGTGATAGAATCAACCAGGAGAAAGAGGAAGCAAGAACAAAATCAGTACACAATGACAATTACAAATGCCAGACATGGTAGAATGTGAGACTCTATCCTTATTAATGGAATAGCTAACCCTAAAGCTTCACACAAGTAGGAGGCTGGTTTCCTTTTGTCTAACAAAATGGCAGTTCTGCCTGGTCCTCTAACATTTTTTATTCCCTGGTATTCTGCTTTGAAATAAAGATATGCACTTAATACAAACCCTAAGTGTACTAAAAGGAAATGTCATAGTTACAAATTTGGTTAGGAAAAGAGAACACTTATCTGTATAAACATTGCATATTTATATATGTGCACATGTACACACATGTATGTTAATATGCATATGCATATGTATACATATATGTAAGGACTTGATGGACCTTCATTACTTTTAGGCTAACCTTAGTAACTTGGGTCACCAGGGAAAGGTCAGCACTGCAGTTGGGTCTTGAAGAAATAATGGTTGAAACTTTTTCTTTTTTTATGAGCAAGTTTTGAAGTTCAATTCTGTAGATAACCCTTGGTTAGAAGGTGCACTTGAATGGTTGTTACAACTTACAGAACTTCCCAAGGTGAAAAGAGAAGTACTGGAGCAGGTACAAAAGGGAAATGTCAGTGTGTCTCAGTGTGTGCGTATGGTAAACCAGTAAAATACATGAAGAAAAGATGCAGGAAAAAGGATATATATTTGCCAAGACTGAAAGAAATAGAATTACTCTTGATGTCCAGTCCCCTGAAGAAAGGGTGGACACTCAGTATCTCTCACTTCTCTAAAATCATGCTGGTCTCTAGTGTTTTCCAGTAAAATCAAAGAAGTTCAATATCCTAGATAAAAAAAACCCAACACTGTAAGATGTGTGCACAACGGGTTGAAAGTCACATTCAGCTAATAAATATTTTAAATTCACTCAGGCTGTGTGAACATGATATGAGATTCTTGCAAAGGCTTGGGATGGACCCAGTTCAAATCACCATTTTCGTGCATGATTCAGACAATGGAGCGTGAAATGTTTGTCATTTTGCAGATACCACCAAACCAGGAAAAGACACTTTGATCAGATATGAATCAGCTTTTCAAAATCATTCTTGACTCTAATTTAATAAGATGAAGTTAACAAAAGAATATAATACAAAGCAAAAGAAAAAATTAAATTGAGAGATATAAAAACAGAGAACAGCTTTCTTATAGTACTATTTTAAAAAGAGATTTAGAAGCTTGAATGGACTGCAAATCAAGTCAAAGATGCAATACTGTAATAAAGGAAAAATAAAAATAAAAAGAAAAATATAAAGCTCCATTCTGGGATGTGCTTTGCCTTATAAGCAATGAAATTATTCCCCTCTTGTCAGTTTTGCTAACGTCACAGCTCGAATATTCTCTTCAGTATATAGCAGTACATTTTATGAAAAACAAAGAATAGCTGAGGAGACAAAAAGCATAGCAGAATGAGAAAACAGAAAATACTGTGAGATACTGAAGATAACGTTTTTGTTGTTAAAAAAGAAAAATGATGGTATATGTATCTTTCAAAATGCTCAGATGATTGTAGCAGAACTGCTTTGAGTCAATTAGAGCTTTGAAGGAGAGCTGCCTAGATTTTTTACTCAGTGGAATTTCCTGGAAGTGAATCAACAGTGAAAAGAACATGTGCCCCAGTGGCTGTTAGAAATGAACAGTACTTACTGGTTCTCAGTGTCTCACAAGGAAATAAAAAAAAATTTGCAGAATCTGCAAGGAAATAAAAAAAGTTATAAGAAACTAATACTGGAAGAGAAGCACAGAACAGACCTGGATTTTAAGAATTGAGACCATTGTAAGCAGAATACTGTCGCAGTCTTCTCCACTTTTAAGAGGTTAAAACTAGAGGAGTGCACCTGGTTTTGTCCCAATTTGATAATATTCAAAACATCCAAAAGAATGCAAATAACAGATTTCTAACACATGAAATAATATTTTTTGAGCCAACAAATCTCTGATTAAGACACTAAGTGTTTAATTGTGCTCAAAAAACTTCCTGTGTGGAACAAACTCATGTCAATACATTTCAGTGTATCTGACCGTGATTCTCTTTATGCTACCATTTGTGACATTTAGACTTGTGCTTGTCTAAAAACTGTGTGGAGAGTAAGCTCCTTCCACAGAGGTCTGTAAAACACTGGTATGAAGGAAGTATGAATGGGATTTCACAGGTCTTTAAGTATCAGAAAAAACAACAGAGGAAAAAAATGGCATGTATTTAGAAACAGGACAGGACTGACAACAAAAACTGGTGAGCACTGAAGTAGGTATGTTTGCAACAAGACTACAGCACAGATGACTTTTCAGTAGAAGACCTGCACTCTTATAACAGATGGATGGCAATCTGGTATGTGTGATTCTTCTTCTTGCAATTTCAACAGGAAACCTGACTTCAACCATAAGATATCAGGCAACAGACAGCAACCTTGCCTCACATTTATGGGGGGGGAGTAAGGGACAGAAGACCTCAGGGATGAAAGATCAGACCATATCAAGTGTTGACTCCTAGGAATTTTAGAGCGTTTATCCAAAAATCCGTCAAGAAGAACCTAAGAGATGACTTGACAGTTGGCAACTTTATCTTCCATGTTACCACAAGGAGTGCTAACCTAACTCTTAACTAACATCTGGATGCTAGTAGGAAAGTATGAATGAGTAAAATACATGAGGGAATGAGTGTGAATGACTGAATTTTTTACTATTTTCTTTGAACAAAACTTATTTTCCATAAGATCTTGCTTTGAGTTTTCTTGCACTTAGTTCTTACTCAACTTCTGGAACTCTTATTCAGGATAAAACCAGGGTGAAACACAAAACCATCATCAAACAATAATTTTCTGCTTATGATTCACTAAACAGATTTCCAGTCACAAATTAATTAAAAGAAAACATTTATTTTGCTGTCTTGAATTAAGCTAATTTTTTCCTGGATACAGAATTTATATTTTCTTTAATTTGTGAATGTATTCTAGAGACTTTCATAGCTGTGAGGAAAGATTGTTAGACAAGATTAGTGTCTAGGTAACAATCCAGAGACAGCATAATAGTTTCATAAACAAAAATTGCTGCCACTTCAACTAGAAAACTTAATTTTTGAGAAATTATCATCTTTCCCTGTACACATATTATTTGCTCCATGTACATTATTCAACAAGTGAAATTAAATTATTTCACTAAAATGAACTTCAGAATATTATCTCCTTCAGCAGCAGAATTTTAATTTTCATTTAATGAATCAGTAATTTTAGTTGGTTTGGGTTTTTTTTTGTTTTTAAAAATTTGACTGTTTTAAAATGTTTGACATACCAGAGGTGCTATGCATAAATTCCTTGTTAGAAATCATGTCCTCTCTTAGTCTCACAACTGAACAAAGGAAATGTGAAAGCAAAATTTCTTGTTGCAAGGCAATTTTATACCATGTATACCTGGCCCTTCATAGTCAGTGAGTTCACTAATTTTATCCAACTGACCAGTAAGTCTGCCTTGGCAAATATAAATTCCCTCTTCAAGACTCTGACTTAGGGAAGCAAATAATAACTCTGCTCTGTGTATAAAAACTCATTGCAAGATTAATTTGAAGTTTTTCTTGAATTTGGTCTTAGCATTCTGCATACTGTGATTAATATTGATCTGAAATTTAGAGCCTTGCCAGCAATCTTTTCTGTGTCTGATAATATTTCTCTAGGACAATGAGGTGAGATGATTAAAATGAATCCTAGTGGCTAAGGGGAGCATGAAATGCAAGGCTATAAAATCAGCACTGCCAATTTGTTTGCAGGCCATGCCCCTAAGTCAATTGGAATATGTGTGAAATAAAGCCTTTAAACGTAATTTATATTCGGCAGAGAAAAGCTTTTGAAATATAATGTGTGGCTTCAAGCTTTGCCTTTCTCATCTCCTAAAATAGGCTTTACTAACTAACACTGAAAATTACTTTACTTCTTTTTTTTTTTTTTTTTGTTCCAGTTTACGTTGGATGCAAACAACTCCTTTTTCACATTCCTCCTGACAGCATGCAATCTGCTGTCTGCCTGAAACTCTTATCTGCATTTACTCTTTATTTGCATTTTATTTCAAAAGCCCCCTTGTTTTGTTTTGGTGCTCTGTGAGGACAATAACGTGCATCCCTCTCTCCACAACATTATAACAAATAATAGTCTCTTAATTGTGCATCTACTTCATTTTACTTAGGATCTATAACAGTTTTAAGCCACTCTAACTTCAAGGTCTTAATTCCCTATTGGAGGACGTATATAATCTATTTAAAGCAGGGATAATTGTGCAAAGTTCTTCCCAAGATGTAACGTTTTTCAGTAAGTTTTTTCTTAGTAAAAACATTGCAATGTTTAGTAAGTGGAAAGAAGAATTGCAAAGTATGCAAATATTAGGTGGAGTTTTAAAATTCTGTAAAGCTAAAACCAGATTTTATTTAATTTATGACTTCACATAAATTCTTTAAAGAGATTAAAAAATCTTATTGCTACTTCTCTTCTGAAAAAGCAAAGAATTCTATATGCATAAGAATGAAGAATCCCGGGCACTTTTAGAATTAATGTCAAGAAGATCTTTTTAAAGTTGTCACTTAACTAAGACAAAAGTAGTTTTGTCTTAATCTATATGACTAATGCTTTATCAAAATCAATTCTTGGAATCTGACAGAAATATCAAATTCTGTTAACTTACACAATATGTTTTTGCTATGGAGACAATCATCCCGTTTCCATATTTATGTTTTGTGAACTCAGATTAAGAAGAGAGCAGACTTGTTTAGAGGGATGAACTATAGAAGGATATGAATGTATTTTTATATTTGTCATTGTAATTGTGTGTCAGCTGAAAACAGAAAAGAGGGAAAGGACCAAAAGAACAACTCAGTTATGCAAGAAAGCAGTGAAAATGAGACCAGATACTCAAAGCTATCTCTTCCCTGGCTCCGCTTGTAACACCCCCCCTAATGCAGGCCACGATGCTGTTGCCTTTCCTTTCTGCAAGGGCACACTGCTGGCTCATATTCAATTTGCTGCTCACCATGACCCCCAGCTCCCTTTCTCAACTACTTTCTATCCTGTCACTGTCCAGTCAATTCTGTTTTGTTGGGTTATGTTCACTGTGCAGGACTCAATGTTTGCCATTCTAAAACTTTATCAAGTTTCCGTCAGATCATTTCTTCTCAGTCCCTTTGCACAGGAGCCCAGCCCTCCAGACACCTGCAGAGGGAGTGTTCCACCCAGGCAGCATTGCTACATGAGTGAAATGCATTCTTAAACTCAAGAGCATTTCTTTGGTCAAACCTCCATTGCACTATGTCTCTAATTCTTAAATGCAGCATTCTTAAGACAGCTGTCAATCACTGTGATAACAGCCAGTAGAGTCACAGGGAAGACATTCAGCTGATTAGCCATCAGGAGCTCTGCTACATTTCTACACATAGGCAAGTAGTGCCATTTCAGCCCTTCTAGTGTACCTTATCTGTCTCCTGTCTGCGGTTTCAGGAAGGCGTGAACCTCGTGTTTGATCTGTATCATATGTATCCTGGTGGAGATATCGAAGATATATCACAAAATCTTAGCAGATTAGTGTATTTAAAGAGTCAAATTGGGCCGAGAATGTCAGCCACAGGATGCATTTAGAGACCCTGCATACACATGCACTTCAGCTTGTAGGAACTTAAATTTACATGTCTGAACCTCAAACTGAATCACAAAGCCTTCAGCATTATTTTTAGACCTATAAATGAGCCATAGCTTTTTTAACTCCTCTTTCAACTGCTTTGAATAAGGTTCTATGTGTTACAACAAAATGGCATTAAAACAACAAATTAATACATTTAAGAATTGATTACCCATAAATCTAACCCATTTTATCTCATAAAGAAACTGAGTACAAAGCAAGATGTAATTAACTAAGCTCTTAAGATCACATAATAACTTACTCTTTGTCTTCCAGTAAATGCATTAACAAAGTTTAAACTGATTTTAAAGGCTGACATAAACATATGGACTAAGTATTTAGGCCACATCTCGAGTACTGTGTTCAGATTTGGGCCCCTCACTACAAGAAGGGCACTGAGGTACTAGAGAATGTCCAAAGAATGGCAACAAAGCTGGTGAAGGGCCTGGAGCACAAGTCTTATGAGGAGCGGCTGAGGGAACTGGAGTTTATTAGCCTGGAGAAAAGGAGGCTTAAGGGAGACCTTATTGTTCTTTACAACCACCTGAAAGGAGGCTGTAGAGAGGTGGGGGTTGGTCTGTTCAACCAAGTAACCAAGTGATAGAACAAGAGGAAATGACCTTAAGTTGTGTCAATGCAAGTTTAGATCAGATATTAGCAAGGATTTCTTTACTGAACACTGGAACTGCTTGACCAGGGCAGTGGTGGAGCCCCCGTCCCTGGAGGTATTTAAGAGTCATGTAGATGTAGTACTTAGGGATATAGTTTAGTACAGGTTTTGTCAGTGTTAGGTTAATGATTGGACTAGGTGATCTTAAAAGTCTTTTCTAACCTAGGAAATTCTGTGATTCTGCTATTTATTATGTCATGTTCTGCTTAAATAGCAGAAAAGTCTTGTTCCTTTTGATTTAAGCTAAGCTGGCACTATTGCAATAGACAAGTGTCTGTCACAGGTAGATTGCTAGGGTAAGAAAACACCCTCATGAACAGACAGTCCTGTCACTCTTGCTGCCAGTGCACACAGCCTTGCACCACTTTTTGACAAAAGTTTGGAGTTCTTCAAAATAGCAATAGGCTGATAGTACACTGAGCACAGCAACATCTCTGCAGAGCTAGTGGGAGCACAATGGGTTTTGAATCTCTCAGCCCTGCAGACTACTGTTGGTATGACTTTGATGAATTCTTCTTCCTGAGAAAAAGAAAGCCTTGCCCCTTTGGAGGGCAGAAAGGATAAAGTTTTATTAATTTATTTATTAATTCTAATTCACCTCCCGAAATTCATACTGCCTTTCCCCTTCAGACAGCAAAAATTCAGTTTTGTCCAGTCTGCTGAGAGCATAGGACCAATTCTGACTACAGTGGCCAGAAATGAAAGCTCCAAGTCCTTTGAAGTACATTGATTTAATCACAGTAATAAAGTCAAGTGGTTCCCATCCTTTAAGATGAGTCCAAGGTAAGTAAAGTAGGAATCCAGGCATGACATGTATCCACAATCCTGCTGCAAACAGCAGATAACACTTTTGCTGCTTCTGACACTTTTAAGTAATAGATTAACTCCAACTAGTTCAGGCTTCCCATTCTCAGCTCTCCTTCTGCATTCACAGACTATTTCCTCAGCAACCTTTCAGATTGCTACTAGAAGCTGACTGCTACAGCTTTTATGTAACCTTTTCTGATATGTGATGTTGGAAGACTCCATAGCTTCTAAAAGCCATGAAAAGGATGTTCAGTTGTGACTAAGTGGGAAAAGGAGAGAGAAACAGTGGAAAAGTGGGCTGAATATGCTGCTCATTCTGTCATTTCCCTATGGGCTAAATTTGGAAAATAGTTTTGACTCTGTAGTCCCATTTTTAAATTGGAACTTTTCCCATTGGACAAGATAAGAAAACTTTTTACATGTCTGGATTCCTGCTTTTATGAAAGGACTCATTAGATTACATTATAGAATGTAAAGTTTATGAAGAATGGCCATGAGGATGTTTACAGAGGTGTAAGTGAGGATTAAGCATGCTGACAATGACAACATGACTCAGACAGCTAAAAGGAATAAAAAAATAATTCACTACAGGACTGGCCCAACTTCTATTTCTCTTTTGGAGAAAACAATGTCTTCTTTGGCTTCTTTGAAGGTAGTTCAGTATTTCTTTCCTTTCAAGAAACAGGTAGTTTCATTCAGTTTCCTTGCCAGTAAGCAAAAGAAAATGTTGTCTCTTTGTGACAGAGATGCTTGGGGTTTTTTTCCACTGGAAAAGAAAATGAAAATCATCTCATTAGCATGTGTACATTTGTGACAGACACCTGAACCAACATTTTAAGACAAATTGTAGGGTAGGTTTGTAAAATCTTTCAGTGATTTATCTTGTCTTCATCCCTGAAGTAGTTATTTTGATTAGGACTTTGACATTATAACAAAAATCACTGCTAACAGGAAGGCCCAGATACTATCCCATTGCTCAACAAGAACCTCATACACTTGACACTCTTCTCTAAAAGGAATAAAGAAAATTATCAACAGAACAAATTTTGCAACATTTCTCCTTTAGATGCTCTAGATTTCTCTCAACGTTTACTAAGAGCAGCTTAATGTGAAGGTGACCTTAGACACTTAGTACTGTTAGCAGCCTAAGAACACCTTTTAGATGTTTAGGATTTTCTGCAGTCTGACCTAAAGTACTGCTTATTCCACTGGGACAATTTACTTCAAGTTCAAATTACTTTTCGACTCGTGTTTCTCATGTCATACTTTGCTATAGTAACTTTTTCTGGCATCTTATTTAAACATAAAACTGGAAGAAAGCCGCTTACAGAATTAAGAATCACACTGCCCTTTGTGTCCTTCCCTGTGTATTTCCTTTCTAATTTCCTCTGTGATTTTTCAGGATCTGCAATGCTTTTGTGCATTGAACAGGCTTATTTGAGAGCTCACATTGCAGGAGGTGAAACATTGTAGGAACTTAGTATTTTAGTGTTCTTTGAGGATAACCAAAGGTAATACCACTGTGTCAGAGTAAATTAACTACGCTACCTCTGTGGTATCGGATGTAATGTGAATCACATAGGGTCGTTATAGGAAATGACACAGAACAATTGCAAAAGAGTCTGTTCTCAGAACCACACTGTGTCTTAGGTTCTTGACAGATTGATTGGGATTTACTGAGAAACCAATTAACATTTTCAGAATATTTGAAGTAGATAGAAGTTACTTTGAGAATTGACTCAGTTCTCTGAAGTACGTTAGCTGGCATCAGATCCAATTGTGAAGAGGTAACAAGTTTTTCTGTACATCTCTTGCTAGGATAACTGAAAAAAATGCAAACCAAAACACAAAAAACCCAAACCACCACGTATTTTATTTTACTTGATGCCTGAAATATACCTTCAAACTTGATACTTGAGTCAGAAAATGAAATCTTGTCATGATTTCAATCAGGTCCTCTAGATATGAATATTGGTAGGTGTTTTTGTCAGGCATTGGCAAAAAAAGGAAGTTGGCTTAAGTTTCTGTGAGAGCAAAATGCCATTACCAAGGGGGGTAAAAAAACCAATAAGTGACAATTTTCAGAGATAATTAATGCATCTAAAAGCTGGCATGCTTTTTTTCATAGTAGCTTTTCAAAGATGATATATATTTAATAATTTTAAAACTGGAAATAATGTCTGTTTTTTACTTCTGTTTTAAAGCAAGTGGTCACAAAAGCAGATGTTGGATTTCCTGTTTGTCAACATATACAAATGTAATGCATCGAGGACTCTAGCAATTTTAGCCTGCTCTGTCAGTAACCATATTCCTGGCTGGGGGCTCTTAGAGAATTTTCAATTTGATCAGGTCCTGAAAATTTTGAATTTTGTATAAATTGTTTAAAAGAAGTCTTCACATTTTCAACTAATAATAGTCCCTCAGGGTTCTTCACAACTTCTCAGTTTATTGCTCCATAAGTATTTGAATTACTCTCTCTTCCCAAGTTGTTATCAACATTTACACAAGTAATCGGCAGTTAAAAAAGAGATGCTGTAGAAATTCGTAAACCTTTTAAATAATCCTGCTGCTATGCCCCTATTCATTCACTATGAAGTACTGTCTTCATGCCACAGCACAAAAACTGCACAGTCCACATGACATTGAAAGCTGCAAGTTGTACAAAGGTTGTGCACCGAACACAGATCTCCAGAAGCTCAAGAGAGGCTATGATAGCAAACGAAGTTGTGTCAGTAGTAAAATATATGATGCTGAGTTACTTGATGGCGAGGACATTTAACAACAGCACTGCCTTCCATGGAGATTAAGACAATTTAAAAAATAAGAACATGAAAAACAAACAAACAAAAGGATTATTTAAGACTTAGGTGTGCTGCTTAATTAATAAATTATGAAGTCTTCTTGAAAAAAAAAATAAAATTTCAAGTGATTTAGAATGGAAAACAAACCTGTTTTAGATGTACTAACAGAAGCATTTATGTTAGTACTTGCCACTCTTAAGCAAAGCAAATCATTAACACGTAGTTTCACTTTTACCAGCTATTCCCACTGTATACGGAATTTCTGTATATAAAACAAAATTCTACTGAAGAATATGGAATGACTTAAAAAAAATCCATAGTATTTCTGTGTGTTCCTTTTAAAATGCACGACCTATAGTAATATTTATGTCTGATCTTGCCAGCTACTTATATAATAATCTATCACTTCATAATTGGTCTCCTTGGAATGCTTCTCAATTTATTTGAGTGAAGTAAACAAGGAAAGAATTTAAATAATCTGCAAACAATATGAATATTACACTCAACTGTAGATTTTTTAGTAACCCTCATTGTCTATATATCTGTGAAGCAGAACTGCAGTGACATTTTAGAATTATAAATGTATATACATTTTTATTGTACAGAATATCTGATGGTGAATGAATTGCCCCAAAATAAATGAAGATAAATAAACTAATTATTGTTGCTAATATGGCAAATCCATGAGCCATAAATATTGAACCTGTGAACTAATTAGCAACTAAGGATATTAACCAAAAGGAAATTGCTTGCACACATGTGATCTGCAATAAATATATGGCTTTGGCACACTAGAAAAGCAGAGATATTTAAGCTTTGTTTTAAATACCAATGGAACAGAAAATGCAATTTGATTTTAATGTCGTTTCTGGAGAACGGGTTGACATCATGTTTTGAAATCTAGTAACAGAACAGACTAACACTCAGGAATGTAAAGGAAAGGCAAAACAAAACAAAATAACTGTGTGCAATGTGTTTTGACAATACTGGAAATGAATTTGAATTTAATACCATTTTAAAAATTCTTCATGTTCTTCTGGGACATTACATAATAAAGTAGGGGATTTTTTAATTATTATTTTATTTTTAATGACATTCAGTCAGGTGGTTCTGACAGTGATAATGACACAAACCAGCATAAGGGCAAGTTAAAGGTTTACATATTCTGAGAATCAGGGATCTGAATTATATCTCTGATACTTTGTTGAGAGTAATAAATAAGAAGTAGCATTTCCTTTTCACATAAACTAGCAATATTCATCTTTAAATCCAAGTTAGCAAACAACAACTTGCTAAAAGAGTGAGTGTAGGAAAAGGATAAAGGGATGTATGAAGGCAATCACATGAAATTATAGTAGAACATTGTATGTGAATAGTAGACTAGTAATCTCCTTTTGTGTTTTCATGAAACAAATCTAAAATACAGCCATTTAGAAATATGTTCTAATTAAAAGTTACCTCGACTGGGAAACATTTTTGCACCTGTACATACTTTCAAAGCAGTCCCATAGACAAGATGGGTGCTTGATGTGTTTTGCAAATAAATGGATTATCCAATTCAAAATTCATGTGAGTGGGAGAGAGAGATTAAGACAGAATCAGAAATACAAATTTAGTTCTGTTACCAGCAAGCACTTTCCCATTTCAATATTTAAGGTGAATGTGATCAGCATATTAACATTCATTTCATTTGAAATGCAAGCAACTATTTTTTATTTCTTATTTTTAATAAAATAATTTGAAAAAAAGAAAAAAAAAAGCTTGGACTGGATCTAAAAATCTAAGACATCTGTGATCATGAGACATTTTCCATTTCCCAGTAAAAACAAAGTCACAAAAGCTTTGCTTTGCTTATCTGGTTAATTCTATTTTAGGCAGATAGGACAATCTTTCTCTTTTGCTATGGAAAGCACCCCTAACTGTTGTAGATCTTACACTGGAATGTTCTTCCCTGCCACATTACACATTTTTTGGGACACACGATCTACCAGTTTCAGGATTTGACAGGCTGTGGTATTCTCATGAAATGTAAAGTAACATAAAACACGGTTTTGCTTTTTGCATTAAAGCATGATTATTCAATACAAAACTTTTTAAAGTCCATATTAACAAGCTGAAGTCTGTAAGGAATTATATTGAAATTGCAATCTCCTTAATAAGGAACTAGATAATTTTTTTTTAATCTTTTAAGCTTTTTGTTAGAGTCAGCATCAGAGTTTATTTCTAAAAGAAACCTCCTGAGAAGTGATTTGTGTTTAATAACCTGCTTATATAAAATGCAGTTAGTCTCAGGTTCTGAGGCTTGCACTTAGCTTTTCTTAAATTGGTTTCCTCAGTGTATTTGTCACTTAGTCTCAGCCAGCCTCCTCTGTCACTCCCAAAGATTTCTGAATCATTTATTTAATTCTACCAAGTTTGATAGAGATGAATGCCTGAAACAGAGACTGATCTGAAGCAAAAACAACAACAAAGAGTGTTTTTTGAAGTATTCAAAACGCAAACCTGTAATGTGTACATTCACTTCATTTGCTAGTTTGCGACAGAATTTTCAGAAGAATTTCCCAGCAGAAAATATCCACAGTACTGCAGTTTTCTTCATGTAAAACTTAAAAAGACTTAAACCCCCAAATCTTTTCTTTACTCATGTAGAAAATAGTGTGTCATTTAACACTGTGAATTACATTCTTATTTTCTCTGGTATCTAGGTTTCAGATAGCAGGATGCAAAAATGCCTAGTCATTTATGTGTTCGTGTAACTCTGAACAGCGTTAATTTGTTTTACAGTTCTAGTCATGTGGCCAAACTATTCCACTGCAATTCTGATGCTGAGGAAAGATGGACTCAAAGCACTGTTAGCAGTTCCTGGAGGGTCTCTGGAAGGCAGGAAGGAAATGAACAGGATGCTTTCCCGTAAGTGCTGTGGAATTAAAAACTGAGCAATAGCGGAAGCTTGTGTTATCGCCAGTGCTAGCTGTGGACAGCTGGCCAGGGCCTGTAGGCCACCTGTATCTGACCCATTTATCTTTTGTCTGATTGGTGAAGTTAATGGTACTGTAACAGCTTTCAAAACGCTTGGGAGCCTGGGCACCAAGAACTTAACCTAAACATGCAGGGGAGCAAATACCACGTGCCTGTTCTTCCTCTTTTCTTCTCTACCTTAGACAGGGTAGAAACTGTTCAACAGTTCTGTCGGATATAAAATACATAAAGGCTAGCATAGTAACAAGATTTTCCTCCTTCCATGTTCTCTCTGTGACAACCTTTCACTAACTATAAGCACTTCTTCAGAGGTAAAAATAATTTTTACGTATGTTATAGGTTTCTATATTTATTTCTTTTTCTGTAGCTGGTTGTTCTGGTTTTGATGGATTTTTGTTAAAATGTGGATTGAAATTTCAATTAGTCTTGCACAGTAAGCTTTTTTAATTTTAATTAGCACTAAATGAGGATGGTGGTGGTTGTTATTTAACATGCAGGAACAACACAAATTATTGTTTTAAACAATTGAACTGATGGTAAAGAAAAAAAAATTTTTTTTCTCTTCCCTTCAAATAATTCAAATGACACAGTCAGCATGTCAGCCTCACAGAGATGCCTCTCACTTGCACAAGTTTTCCTGTAACTCGGACAAAGTACCATTGCTTTTTGATATGTTGAGGACAAGCTTCAGATGTCTGAGAACATTTTTGCAGTAAGATACCCATTGCATTGTAGTTTTGTTCTTAGCTCAATGTACATTGCTCAATAAGGTACAATAGCAATGACAAATCGCTGCACTCAAAGGCATGAGATCCAAAGCCAATTACAAAATATCTCTGTTTTCTGATGAGGAGTAGAAAGGAAGACCCTGGGAACCACCAACCAGCCAGCCACACCTTTATGTCCGGTAAGATCAAGGCGTGACAAGTCATATGGATTACAGGGAGATGATTAGAGACAGACAGCATGACTTCACAAAGGGCAAATTGTTCCTGACTAATCTGCTAACCTTCTGTGATGGAGCAACAGCATTAGTGAATAAGGGAAGAGCAAATGATGTCACCTATATTGACTTCTATAAGGCCTTTTACACAGTCTCCCACATCCTTCTCACTAAATTGGAGAGATGTGCTTGTGATATATGGACTATTAGATGGAAAAAGAATTGACAGGATGGCAATATCCAAAGAGTGGCAGTCAACAGCACGATGAAGATCAGTGACAAGTGGTCAGAGGTTCACATTAGGTACAATAGTATTCAATATTTTTATTAATGGCATAAACAGTGTGATCGAGTTCAAGCTCAGCAAGCTTGCAGACAATACCAAGTTGAGCAGTGCAGGTGCTTCTTTTATTATGTTCTATCAGTTAGAAGTGATCCTGTATATGAAGTGCACATGCTGTAAAAACAAGCAAAACAAGGAACTCACTGATGAGTCAATGATGTCACAGCAAACAGGAGCTACTGACTTAATAAGGTTATTACACTACCAAAAATTGATAGCTTAACTACATTGCAAAAATATGCAACAGATGCTACTGAATAAAAAGCTGTAAAATTTAATTACTCAAATGCAGACATGGAAGAAACGTGTAGTCTGTTATGAGATGTAGATTAGTTTTAAAAATTTTGACATTTAAAATCAGTTTTCAGCAGAACCAACTAATACATTTCATCATAATTTTTATCAGTAGGTTGTTGGATAATAATAAAGCTGTGTCTTTTTTTATTTTTCTCTCTTTTCAAGTCTGATAATCTGTTTTTGTGATGGCCATTTAAGGTTTTCCCAGAAATTAGGAAAAAATATTTATTTCTAAATCATTCTCCTGAATCAGTTAACTCTAAGTAAATCATTCCCGTAAGAGTTGTCTTCATTATATGTCACAGAAATGTAATAATTTTAAAAATGTAACATAAATTTGCAAATGACTAGACAGGGAACAAAATGTCTGTAAGCTCCATTATGGTTAGACATTACACAACATTTTAAATACCTCATTTCTGAGATCCAAATATGTTTGTCTGGGTTTTTTTTCCAGGGGTAAAGAGGTTGGAAAAGTCTAAAAATGGAGTAAAATTATACAGAAGATCTCTAAAGATATAAACCACACGCATTTAAATAAGTATGCCTCAAATTAATATGTGTAGAGTCATGATACGATTTTCACACTTGCATTTTAAGAAGCAGAAAATAGTGTAAACCAAATTTATAATTATGCACAACACAAATAAGTATTTTGTTCAGATTTCAATCTAATTCATCATGCTGTGATCTGATATATCACTGTGGAATACTGTCAGAGTCATATTTTCCAATTACAAAGTAACGTCTATAAATTTAAATATGCAGACTTTTGCTGTTAAGAAAACCACAAAATCAACACACAACATAGTGAGGCTGTTGTGATATATTCATAAGATATTTTCTTTGCTTACATGAAACTGGAATTTAGCTTAACATTTCCAAATCATGAAGGGGCTTTGATGATGTATGTTTCATTTAAATTAATTGATTAGAGGAGTATAAGCATTTACGATACAGTAGAAATAACATACCCACAAACGCATACACAAAAGAACTGATTTCAAACTTTCCTATAAAAACTGCCATTGTTTTCTTCTCTGAATTGAAAACTGAATTGTAGCAGATTCCAGTATTATGGTATGGTATATGTTAGTGATGTCTGACTTCTTAGGCACTATCACAGAACTGGTTATGTAGTCTAACTATATGATTAGAAATCAAAGTGATGCATGCTTGGAAACTTATCTTGCTAAAGTCTACTTTCTCTTGTATGGGGGCAGCTCCAATGAAATTAATACCTTTAGTGTGATAAGGCAAGAGCAGCCTAACATTATGTAAGCCCATGGTATCAGATAAAATTAATGCTTCAAACTTCAGTTTTGAATACCCCTGTATATAATTTGCAATAGGAATCAAAGACATTTAAGAAATCATTTGTGAGGTAAAGGCAGTAAGGAAAACTTTTAACTCCTTCAGAACATGTTTTGGATCATAAATAAAAATCACCCATACAGGAAAACATCGAGCTGTTGAGGACTTAATAGTTATTCTCACGGTTTAGGGTCAGGGAGGCCCCTCAGACCTATAACAGATGCTCTCTGTTAACCCCCCTCCCTCCCCAGAGGGGAAGAGAAAGGGAATAAGGGAGAGAGACTTAGCGATTAGAAAAGGAAACTAGAACAGCTTT
>WUAM01000125.1:3440829-3454063 GCA_024336885.1 Actenoides hombroni
GCAGTTAGTTACAAGAACTGAGCTGAAAAGTAAAATCACTGAACAGAATTAGTTCTGTTCTCACTCAAACCAGGACAGTTTTCCCCACTAGAAAAAAAAAGCTATAGGGAAATCTATTACTCAGGTAGCAAAAAGACTATCTCTTTACACCACCTGCTTCACCGATGAATTTCCATTGTTTTCAAAACTAGTTATATTTTAATGTTTTATTATGGCATCAATATTATAGGGAAACTCATGATGGTAATTGTACCTTTTCTGATACATATAGCTGTTTCCTAGCTACAAGGTCAGAGAATTGAAGAAAAACCTAACTCTTTTCTTCACTGCTGTGAAGAATTCACAGAGCTGAATTGGCACGGAAAAATAACAACAAAGTTCAGGCAGTACTGCAGAGAGTGGAAGGTGGAAGAGAACTTCTTCAGAGGAATCTTGTGATCTAGTGCAGTGTTGCTTAAAATTAAACCAGAGGAAGAAAAATAAGGAAGACTTTTTTTTACTGAAAGTTTATTCCTAGGAGTGTGGGGGAAGAAAAATCAACAATTTTAGGGAGAGAAATTTTGATTTGGATTGACGTCACCTATGCTTTTAAAAGCAACCATTGCAGATACCTACAGCTTTACAAACCTGTTCACTGGTGAAGCTGGGTGTCACTCTCCACTGATTATGTGCTCCTCTGGAAACAGGGAGGGGATCAAATCACAGAATGCCTTGCATAACTAAAGTGCAACAAACCCTAGAAATATTTCATTTTCTGAATATATACAAATCTAAGGACTGTGTCACTGTTCATGCATATTCTGTGTTGGAATTCAGATGGTAGATAACAGCTGGCAAACCTCAACACGTGATTGAAATATGGATGATATTAAACTATGGGCATTTTACCAATTCTAGGTACCTTACAAAATGTTGTTAAGTTAAATAAATTCAGATAGAAAAGTAGGTCTTATTAGGCATTTTAAAAAGCCTGGATATCAGGTTCCTAGGATAACAGAAACTGCTCTGTATTTCACTTCACAGGAAGTGTGATCTATGTCCTTAAAGTTATTCCCTAGAAAAGTTCTAATCACTTTAGTTAGAATTCACAAAAGATGGCACACAGTCCCTGGGCCAGACAGCTGCATACCAGTTTTCATAATAACACCTTTTCATTCACAAATTGCTCACCAGAGCAAATGTACCTCTGTATTTCTGGCAGTTTTGTTTTTATCTTCTTTCCATGCATGTGCTTTTTAGCATCTGGTCATTCACTAAAGTTCAATAAACAAATCTTTAAAATATATAGATTTGAAGCATAACAAACAGTGCATAGAATATATGCCATCATTTTGCATGGTCCTTGCTTCTGCAGCTGGAAGACATGACATGGTTTTCACATAAATGTGAGGGGACAGCAAGTTTCACTTTTAGCATTGATGAGCATGGTAGATAGACTGCAGGGAAAGAAGGGACTACTAACCACCTGGCAACTGGATTAAGAGCTAATCTTTTCCTGGTCACTCAATGAGTCATTTTACACATATGGGGAGAGCATATAGTCGGAGTAGTAACACTTCATACTCATTCTGCATGGAAGCAAATGATAAAAGGAATTGAGAGCCAGGTGAAAAAGCAGTACTCTAACCTACTGTTCCTAAGCTTTTATTTGAATCATAATTCTATTTTCCCTTTCAAAGCACAAAAGACAAAATTTTAGGATACTGCCTCAATCATTAAAAAGGAACAGTGACTGAAGAAATTACTCTGCTATTGGATCTCTTGTAGCAGAGATAGTAAAGAAGAGATTCATCTCAAGATAGAAAAGGGTAGACAGGCATCTTTTCATTGCTTTTCTTGGTAGGGGACAGAATGGACACATATTACAAAGTTTAATAATATTCAACCTCTCCCTGACTACAGGGGAAAAAGAAGTAACAGCTAATCAAACAAAAACTAGAAGTTGCTTCTACTATTCTTCTAGCAGAACTCACATTCATTATTTTCCATCTCATGTCCAGCCCAAATAATCATTGTCAGCTGAAGAACAATGCTTCCACTTCTTGTCTGGTACTGCTACATATGGCAGTTCTGGAAGTAATGGAACCCAAGCTGTGACCTCCTCACTGTCAAGCTTATGGCCATTCTGGGAGATGCTGTCCTGGGTTTGGCTGGGATAGGGTTAATTTTCAGCAGGAGCTGGGAGGGGGCCGTAGGCAGGATAGAGAGCTGAACCAGCCAATGGCATATTCAATACCATAGAGATGTTATGTCTGCTACATCAGCGTTGGGACGGACGCGGCAAAGCAGGAGCTCCGGCAGTGTAGCACCGGGTGGTCAGGGCAGCTTTAGGCAGACAATTTGTTCTATATCACTCGCTTTATATATTATTTCATTACTATTGCTGTTATTATTGTTGTTACTTCTCCTTTTGCATTGTTCTATTAAATTCTCCTTATCTCAACCCATGGGGTTTCACCTTTTTTTCCCTCCCTATTCTCCTTCCCAACCCACAGTGGGAACAGGGGGGGAGTGTCTGTGTGTCTGTCTGAGTCTCTGAGTGGTCATGTGGTGCTCAGCTCCGGGCTGGGTCTAAATCACAACAGATGCCAAGGTATTTATGGAGCTATATGCTATGGCCTAGTGTCTTAGGTCATTGCAGAAGACACTTTCCACTAGGTAATATCCTGGCATCTTTGTAAGCATCTCTGAGGGATGCACACTTGTATTGATAGAGCACTGTTTCTTCTACACAAGTCTTGCAAACTTATTTGAAAATCAGTGGCTAATTCAGTTCAGTTCCATTTAACGCTCAGAATCCTCAATATGACAAACATAGAAAAGAAGCAAAACTAAAAAGCTTTCAAAATAGGACTAAAATGGCATTAAAGCTGATTTGCATGAATGGATTATTTAATTTATGAAAATATTCTGCACAATCCTTTACACGTGTAGTTTAAAGTGCCGTGCAGTTGTTGGTGACCCTTAATGATGTGAAATATTTTACTGGATTCAGAACAGAAGTAAGTAAAAACAAACTTATGTGTTTGACATTAATCTCTGATTTCAGTATATTTGAAATATGATCTATTCCTTATACTTGGGCTAAACAGCATTGGTTTGTGATAATTTGGATAAGATCACAGCCTTGCTCTAAGCACATCCTATACAGAAGAGGGAAGTGCTAATGAAAATAAACCTGTCTTTGTATGCATATTCAGCCGTTTTATGGATATGTTGAATTTTATATTTTTTGAGCTAGAAAGGAATGGTGTTTGTTACTACCCCTAGCATGGGATCCACTAGTGACGACACAGCTCATTTTAATAGGTTTAATTTCTCTGATCTTTCCAAGTCCTTTTAAACATTTTTATGATTTCATTTTTTCTTGCGGAGGTTTTCTGGAAGATGTGCAAAATGAGAAAACTGACAACTCTTATTTGGGAATTACACTAACTATGTTCAGAGAATAAAACAAATCATTGAACAGACTCCTTTCTCATTGTTCTAGTAACATTTTGCTACATGAAACAGTAAATCATGTTTGGATGCTAAATTTTTTATTTTATTTTCGCAGTTGACAGCTTTTCTTAACATTTTTATTTAACTTTAGTGACATAGAAAATAATGCTTAAGATAAAAAATAAAAATAAAAAAATCATGCTTAGAGCCAGACTATGTGACAAATCTTACATGTGAGAAACAGATCTTGCACAGTACAAGTCTCATCCTGCCAAGCCAAATAGACAGTCTGCTTACTAACGGGATTACGTTGTACATTAAAGCTTTACCACAGGCTTTCTGTTATCAAGAGTTGCTTCTTAAAAGAAGTATGGCTTAAATAATGGCATATACAAGTTAGAATTTGTGCAAATGCAAAAGACATACTGTTAGTCTGTAAAGACATTTGACATTTGTATCTTGGGTTTATTCTGAGCAGCTGAAGGCGGGATTAGCCTTTGATCTCTTATGAATGTAACAACCTGGAATGCAATCGTATTTTAAATCTTGTTCCCATGTATCCTTCAAATGCTCTGTGGGCTATCTAGGTCAGAACTAATACAACACCAAGTGCAAGTCAAGCTGCATCATTCTGCGATCATTCTGTGGTATTACTGCCAAGACAGAACTTGTCAGAATCTTTTCACTTGGTAATATAAAGACTTGCTGTGCACAGCTGGGATTCAGATGATAAATACAGGAATTGGTTAAATACACCCAGTCTTAAAATGGCAACGACATTATGGTATATTGTTTCCACTGTGACACATCACCAGTTAGGAAGCTTTGACAGTGCTTAGTGTGCCTAACTTGATTTCATACTACAGTACTAACAGCTGATTATCTATGCAGCTGTATTACATGAAGTACAGTTCACTTAAGCACACAGTCCTACCTGTCCTCTTTATGTTAGACCTGCTTTGAGCAGGTGGGTTTTCTCCTTATTGTTGTCCATCTGCTGGCTACCTAGGTAAGCATTGCTTTGTAACTGGGAATTATAAAGACATCTTAGCAAGCTTATGGTCAAAGTATTGAAATCTGCAATTAAAGCCAGATACAAATTCTACCTTTTTTTATCTTTTGTGGTTCTATTTACCTCTGAAACAAAACCATGAGCCTATTTCCAGGCACGTCCTATGCTTACCTTAGTTATTTTTACATTAAGCCACTATGTCTCTCAGGTTCTCTAACCCATATGTACACACACACACACACACATATTATTTTAAGATAATCTTGTTTCAAGATAAAGAAGGAAAGGTTAGGGGGTTTGTTTCCACATAATTTGTCTATTTCTACATCTGCTGCTTCTGCACCACAGAATTCCTGGGTGGTAGGAAGTAGAATCTTCACTTGACTGAAACACAATAAATTTCTCACCTTCTCCAGCTGTCTCAAGACTAGCATGGGAAAATAAAAAGGTACAGGTGGAAGACACTGTATCATTGAGATACAGTAACTCTTCTTCCATTTCAGTCATGTTAATGTCAAGCAGTGGACAAGCACTTTTAAAAATCAAATTCAAAATTTGCACTTTAAAATCAAATTAATGCTAAACTTGGAATGAATATCTACAACATTGGAAAGAGGGCTTAGTGTGCAATGACTTACAGTCATTCTCTGAATGTGCAGCAGCAGCAGCCAAAAACAGACAGTAGAATTTGGTCCTTGTCAAGAAAGGTACTGAAAACAAGACAGAAGGATTTATTTGCCAGTATGTGGTACCTTGGTGCAACCACTATTCACATCCTGCTGTGAGTAGTTCTGGTACGCACGCAGCACAAAGGATACAGTAGCATCTGAGCAACTGAAATGATGGGGATGTAGCAACTGCCTTCCAAAGAGGATGTAAAAAGGCTACAGATCTTTCTGTAGTGGATGAGGTAGAGAGAGCATATGACTTAAGTTTTACAAGATCATGGAGCATTGGAGAAGTCCAATTCAGAATGTTTTGTTACCCAGGAGGAGATCTAGATATATTTAATGAACTAGGTTTAAAACAGATAAAGGGAATATTTAATTACTGTTTGTTGCCATAGGAGGTTGTACAGTCAGGCAAAAAAGTGTTAGGAAAATACTTACAGACAAGAGGTCTATAAAAAGGTACTGAAGAGAACAGGCAGGTAGGTACCCTCTAACATCTCTAAACCAACAGATATGGATGCTGGGTAGTATGAAGAGAATGAATTCTAGAAAGCAGAAAGGTTTTAATGGTTTTCCTATATAGTATGTACTACTCCACTGTCAGAGACAGAGCCACAAGTCTGACCAGTGAGATATTCCTTACCTTCTTTGATTTTGAAACCCATTTAGGTCTTTACATTGCACCTTTGACAACACAGACTTTGGACAATGCAGTTCATGTCAGTTCCAGAAAGGGGAAAACACCAGACTGTCCCTTAACTGCACTTGCATCCTTAGATAGGACTAGTGAGAGATTAAAGGAAACATTTCCATCTATTTTAAGGGATGAAGGGAAGGTTATCAATCTCTAAGGTTGTACTTTATATGAAAACAGAAACAGTAAGACAGGAGAATAAAGTTATCTCAGAGAAAACTCAAAATTACTTGGTGAGGCAGGTTAAATAAAAGCCTTGAAAATAAACTTCCACTATTGTTTATTTATGGTGTGTTCTGTCTTGCAGATTTTTGCCTTTTTGTCCAGCAAACCTGACATTCAAGGTTAAAATGAACAGTCCTCTACCAGTGAGAAGATCATTCTCCTCCTTTCTGCTACCTCTGATATTTGCCCATGTATTTAGTCCCTTCCCAGTTCATCACAGAAGTCTGCCATCTACATTCAACTTCTCTCCTTGCCTTTTGTAACTTGCATTTTAAAAGCTTTTCCTTTGAGCAGGCTCAGGTTGCTCTATGATAGTGCAACTCCATATTAATTCTTTATATAACACAGCTCTACCTTTTATTTCCATGACAGCACTACCATTTCCTACCTAATAGGCAAAATCTTGTTCCTGTAATCCAGTAAAACTTCCTTACTTAACTGCAAGTGTTTGAAGGCAGTGTTACTCACAACTATGTCAGTAGATCTGATGACTAAGAACACAGTCTCTAGTGAAAAATCTCTTACACAGGATTAAGGGAACTGAACTTGCTCTTTGTAAAGAGGTATTTTTAAAGGAGAATGATTCTACATACATCCCTAGTCAGATAGAGATGTTCTGATCTGCAAAGCCATTGTCTTGATTTTTAGAGAAAGACTCTCCCTTCCAAGGGAGTAACATAATTAGGTTCTGCTAGCTTATGACTCTCTCCTAGTGGATATGACATTGGGGGAAGCTGAATATGAGCTACCTCCCTTTTTGTTTAAAAGGAATATATTTTAGTTTAGTAAAAGGCAATATGCAAGGACCTTTGAGCCCTTGGTCAGCACAAATGGTCTGAAGTGATGACCAAGAACTGGCCTTCTGAGCAGGGAAATGTACATTTATATATCTATATAAAACTGCTTCTTGTTTGTTTATAGTATTGCTGGAAACTTTCAGAAACATTGTGAAAAAGCAATCTTGAGTTTACCTTCAAGAAACTGAACTGCTGGGTTCCAAGGATAAAAGTCACAAGTGCTCAGTAGCCAGACTGCACTATCTTGTGGGGTGGGAATTGTAGTATATTGTGGCATTGTCTGGGGAAGCAGCTTTTGATCCACACAAACCTCTGCCTCAGGTTTGTTTATACCTCCTGCGTACACTGTTTATCTCAGATAGCTCCATCTGTGACCACCTGTACATAAAGCTATGTGAAAAAGTGTAAAGAATGCTTTGGGGAAATTGTTTCATAATTTATTTATTACCTGCCAATCTCAAAGCATATTGACTTAACAGGGGTGTTGGCACATCATTTACAGTTGATCTTCTTGAGCTATTTTTAGACTATATGGCATTTCCTAATTACATTTTAGAGTATCCTCCTGCCTTTCTATCTCAGCCACACTAAGAAACTCAGAGCAGACTAATGTAAAAGGCTGGTTTAAGCTTAATAAATACAGAATTCTAGCTTTTGAAAAGAAAAGTAAATAAATGAAAATCTTGAGGAATAATCAGGATAGTATTAACCTTTATGTGAAAAGCTAACTTTCATCCAGTTTTAGTGTCCTGAAATTCTGGAGAAATTCTATAAATGTCAGTATAGCTGACTTGGATTGGTGTCACAATGAGAGAAGTAAAAAGCTGACTATCATGTATGTTACAGCTTGATGCTATCTACATTAAATGTAGCAAGAGAGTCTAAGTGATCTGACAATTTTTATATCAACTGCAGCAGCTATGTGCACTGGAGAATGTCTTTCTTGTTGCTTCTGTCCCCTCACTGCTCTTTCCAGTTGTGTTCTGTTATACTTGAGGTGCCTTGTTGTTTCTCATACTGGCCCTCAATCACTAGTACAGATGCAGTACTTCATAAATGAAAAAAACATTTTATATTTCTAATGAAAATGCAGTTCATGCAGTTCCCAACAGATAAACTCTAAAAATCACTCCATGATAAGGATATTTCTTCCACATCTATGAATATCCCAGTGATCCTGCAACTCACATTCTGGGTTTGCCATTAAGAAGTGAATAGTTTCATAGAAAAAACCAGCAAGGACTGCACCATTGCAAGGCATCACTCAGCTTTTGTGGGAAGATAAACTTCTTAGAGAAGGAAATCAAGCTTTTTCAGGTTACAGAATTTGGAGAATGTAGCTTTGATTGAAATATAATCAATATGAAGAGGTTGGTTTCAGGATCACAACATTTCTAACAGTTCTACAAGCATGAGAAAGCATCAATTGCCACTGAAAGGAGCATGTTCTTCTGTGCATGCAATTGGTCACAGAATCACAGAATGTTAAAGGTTGGAAGGGACCTCGAAAGATCATCTAGTCCAACCCCCCTGCCAGAGCAGGATCACCTAGAGCAGGTCACACAGGAACACGTCCAGGCGAGTTTTAAATGTCTCTAGAAGAGACTCCACAACCCCTCTGGGCAGCCTGTTCCAGTGCTCCGTGACCTTCACGGTGAAAAAGTTTTTCCGTATGTTTCTGCAGAACCTCTTATGCTCCAACTTGCACCCGTTGCCCCTTGTCCTGTAATTGGACATAACAGAGAAGAGCCTGGCTCCATCCTCCTGACACTCTGACCATCTGCATCACGTTAACCATGCAAGTGCAGCAACCCTGTGAAGCATGGCTAAAATTTGTCTGTGGATTAATTTCCCTACAGAGTCCATGGTGCTTCCACCCCTTCCAACAGCAGTGCTGAATTATGGTGCCTCAAAGCATTCATAGAACCTTATGGTTGTACAGCTTGGGAAAAGCTAGTACCTTTTCTACAACTTTATGCACCTATTCCTTTTGACATCCCTTGAGACTGCAGATATTTTTAATACCTATTTAATAGATTCACCATCGTTAAGGGTTAAGGCTGGACTGGCCACTAAACAAATCACAAGACTATTAACCCCTCTCCCTTCCCAAAGGGAAAGAGAAAAGGAATAAAAGAGGGAGACTTATGGATTGGAACAGAAAGCTAAAACACCTTTAATGAAACAGTAACAATAAAAATAAAAGTTAATACTATTAATAAGAAGATACTGAAATTTATACAACTATATACAAACCCAATATCAAACTCCTTCAGAGTCCAGGCTGAACTCAGTGGCAGATATGACTTGGATTCAGGAACTAGATTCAAGAACACATGGATCAGGAGCAAAGGCAGAAGAATGGACAGTGTCCTTCTTGGATGCAGGCCACAGAAGAAGACAGCTTGATCCTCATGGTCCCTCAGCTTTATATTGAGTATGATGTATATGGAATGGAATGCGTCACTGGTCAGGTTTGGGTCATCTGTCTTGTCTTGTCTGCTCCTCCCTGCGGCCTTTTTACTTACAACCCTTTCACTTGCAGTACTCCAACATGGCTCACAAGAATTAGCAGTGACCTTAGTTTCTATAGGAGCAAGTATAAGCAAGAGCCTTTCTGCATGACAATCCTTAGTAGTAACTGTAAACATCGAGCGTTATCTCTGCTAGAAGCAGACCCTGAGAAAATACACCATTAACTTCAGCAAGTGCAGTCACTTAGAAGAGACTTACCTGAAAAGTAAAATAACTGAATGGAGAATTGTTTCTGCTCTAGCTCAAACCAGGACAATAATTTATTTTAAATGGAACTTGGATGTCTTCTCTCGAATTTTATTAGCTCATTGTAAAGAAACGGTTTGCTGTTATGAGATGATATAATCTCTAGGACATAATAATCACTTAGCAACTGTTCCTTGCAGAAAACTAACAATGTTTTCTCTTAAGAAAAATAACCACACAGGAGATTGTGAATAAAGTGACTTGCGATAGAAGGCAGATAATGCTTATCCATCAAACAAGCAGGATAGCTGTAGAAAAGCCTGAAAGTAGGGAAATTTGAAGGGAGGAAAGTATAAGTTTTCTATAAGAGATAGTCTTCTGAGGGCATTTATTGAGACCTTAGATTTAAGGAGCAAAAGGACTAGTTTTTCCTCCCCCATGAAAAGGCATAGAATTCTAAACCTGAACTCTGATGATCTCTTGAGAACTATCTACACAGTCTATACTGGGATCCCAGTGTTTATGTACCAGAATGAAAGCCTCCCATTCCTTCATTTCTCAGCTAGCAAACAGAGTGGTCCACATAATGGAACTGAGTTGGAAGAAACTTCCCTCTATCTGAATGCCAACTGGAGTTCCTTTTAATAGGAAATTCTCTTTTCCAGCTTGTCCCTTGTGCTCTTGATGGAAATGTTTGTCAACCCAGCTCCCATTTTTCACTATATATCTGGAACTCCATGTAGTGTTCTCCCTGGATTTCCACAAGCAAGGAAATACTGAAAGGAGGTCTAACATTGTTCTGTTCCCTTCTTTGCTGGTTATGCACCTCAAGATGCTTTGCTATTTAAACAAAAAAAGCTGCATTTTTTTTGTGGTACTCTGTGACAACCAGTGTGCTGTATATCCTTGCAAAATTACAGCAAGTATTTGGAATTTCAAAACACTGGGTAAGAGAGAAAGGGAATTGCTCTCTGGGGTTCTGATGCCACAGGTAATGAATGGAAAAGGAAGGCAAGAAGCTTGTGACCTTGCACTATGGAGATTACATGCTGTGGAATCAGAGGTTGGTATTGGCAGGGGCCTGCTGCAAGGAGGCCTGCAGCAGCTGTTGCTTTGAACACCAGTTTCACAGGTCATGGGCTGCAGAGCAAAGGGAGACGGTAGCAGTGAAGAACATTGATGAAACTCAGAGCAGATTAGAAATTAAAGATCATGACATTCTATTTCCAGACTATTAAACATGGTTGTGAGGAACAATTACAGGTGCTTGAAGTCTCCATGACTACAGAGTGTTAATTAAACACATGGTATAAAGAAAAATTTGGAGGATCGAGACTTGCAGCCTTGAAAAATTCAGATCATATTTTTAAAGACCAGCTGTGCTTTTCCACTTAAAGAATTTATTTACTTTAATATGGTAGCTGCTGTTGGCTTCTTTTTTTATTGTGCAGTCTCACAAACCCAGAGTTCTCTTAATTTTCCATAGAAGAGACTGCAATATCCCACGTCCTCTAAACTTCTAGCAGATTCACATTAATATGTTTGATATTGATACTTCTTTTCTTTACTTCTGCTTTTGTGAATAAACAGCTGTAGGAGCCTGACTGCTCCTTAAAGGACTAATATCTCAAACCTTGAGTGGTGATAACACTGTGACCTGGGTGGAGAATAAGAAAGGCCTGGAGGGGGAAGGTGGGAAATGCATGACAACCCTGCTCCCCCCTTAGCTTCTTTCAGATAAGGAAGTTGACTATAGAAAGAGGTAACTTCATTTCTTCACTACATAGCTACAGTCACTCCACCTGTGTCTCAAGTTCATAAAAAGGACAGTGGTATATTGATCAGTGGGCCTCCACCAGGAAAGAATGCAAGATCTGGACCAGTTCTGCAAGATGTCCCTGAATTTGCACCCATCACCCAAGAATTCAAGATCTGGACCGGTCCTCTGAGGCGCTGCTGCAACCAAGGGTGGTGATATCTCTTCTCTCTTTCCCCTTTTCTTTCTTCTACTCTACGGGCTTTTTTATCTTTAAGGCATTAGAGACCAAAGCTTTCTGAACTACATATACCGCCTCTTGCTTCCAATAAAATTAACAAATTGATCAGCCGTTTGGTGCCATTTCACCTTTCTTTACTTCAAGGGAATTTTTGAATCTTGCACAACCCTCCATACTATGCAGAGTAGCTTGGCAATTGGGTCGTGACATTTAAATTGGTGTCATGGACAGGATTCCCTTGCTGGAGTAAAGTGGCTGTTGGGACCAGACCTTTGTAAGGTTTTCCCCAGGGGAAACCCCTGTTCCTTCCCAGACAGACCTGGGAGGAGATGGCACAAGAACTGATAAGTTATGGGAGGTGGATGGGGCTCACTGGTGGGCAGGGAAACAAAACCTAAAGCGAACGTTATAGAGGGTAGGGGGATGGGAAGGAATAAAACACGAGCCTGTACGTGACTCTCGGCCTCTCCCTGAGAAATCTATGTGGGCTCCCAATAATAGGAGACATATACTATGGGCGGAAGGTGTTTCAAAAAGGATTCCTCGAGAAGTTATGAATGGTTTACCCACGGGAAATCCGGAGGTTTTAGTAAAAGACTGGGAGAAAATCTGAAACTCCACCCCCTCCAATGAGAAAACCTTCTCTTCTCCTTTTGAGGACACAGGGCAAGTGACCCCCTCTGCTCCTCCTGAATCAGACTCGAGTCATCCCGGGTTGGGAAACCACACTCACTGGCCTCAGTAACAGGCTGGTGGGTTCAGTTAAGGAGGCTCAGGGAAACTGCAAAAGGAGACCTATTAATCACCTTTCCTCTTGGGCCTTTTAAAACCCCTGTCACCTTTTATAGTCAACACAGGCGCTCAATTGTCAGCTCTTAAACAGGATGTCACCCATCGTAATGGCATAGTCCCCGACAGAAAACAGATTTGGGTAACTGATGTGTTTGGGAGCTTGAGACCTCAGCGAACAGCCTGGGTTAGGTTAGGTGCTGGCTGCTCAGAAACTGCCACAGAAGCCGTTATTTTTTGCGGGGATATACCAACTAATATTTTGGGGCTAGATTTAATGGAAGGATGAGCATGGACAGATTTGGGAGCAAAGGAGCCTGTGGACAGCTTCAATTTGCTTGCTTCAGCCAGCACCCGCCTTGCCCCGCTCCAAGGTTGTTACAGTGGAACCTTATCCTTTGCCTTTGGGAGCCAGGGAGGGAATCACCCCAGTGACAGCCTGTTCAAACCACACAACAGCCAATCATTTTGACGGGACATTTGAAGGTCCTAAAGCCAATATCGGTTGGTACTCTACCCCCTGTGGGGGTTGTGCAGTGGGAAACAGTGAAGAAATGGTATGTGCAACTAGATCATTGCCATCATACACGATAGGTGAAACAAGGAACACCTAAGACACTCCAAATACAGGATCCAACCTCTGACCTCCCAGATATGATAACCCCCTTCTTCCTGTATAAAGGATTGTTATTGGTGATGTTTAAATTTGTTGGTAATATTTTTGTATTGTACTTGAGAGAAATCGATTGGAAAACCTATTTGTTCTCCATCACTACTGGAGTAATGGGATCGTGGAGATAGTCCACCAGTTTTTCTTTTCCTTTCCTTTCCTTTCCTTTCCTTTCCTTTCCTTTCCTTTCCTTTCCTTTCCTTTCCTTTCCTTTCCT
>WUAM01000125.1:3469258-3480131 GCA_024336885.1 Actenoides hombroni
AGCAGACGGGAGCTGTGTTCAGGAGCTGGATTCTGGTACCAGGTTCAGGAACACACAGACTGGGATCAAAGGCAGAACGGACAGAGTCCTCCTTGGGTGCTCTGAGGAAGGAACCAAAAGAGGACCCAAGCCAAGCCAAACAAAGCTGGCAAAGCAGTCCAAGAGGGGAGAAGAGCCCAGAAACCTTTCAGAACCCTCAGCTTTATACTGAGTATGATGTATATGGGCTGGAATCCCACGTTGGTCAGTTTGGGGTCACCTGTCCTGTCCTCTCCTCCCTGCGGGTACAGCCTTTCACTTTCTGCAGTCCCCAGTGTGGTACACAAGATCCAGCAGTGGCCCTGGTCTGCACACCAATCCTTGGTAGGAACTCTGAACATGGGGTGTTACCACTGCTGGAAGCAGACACTGTCTGTGAGAACAGGCTGCTACCTTCAGACAGTGCAGTTAGTTACAAGAACTGAGCTGAAAAGTAAAATCAAGGAACAGAATTAGTTCTGTTCTCACTCAAAACAGGACATTCCACCCCTTATTCTGTACCATTTATGTCATAGATTATAATTTCTTTCTACATAAAAGTTCATTAAGTTCATGACTGTAGATTTCCATCTATTGTAACAGTCTCTCAGGGTAGGAAAGATGGAATTCATCACAGTTTGTGCCCACAGGTTGCAGACTCATCTCGGGTGGTTACTAGACACTACTTGTAGGTAGTAAGAAAAAAAATCTAACAAAAATCAGACAGTTCTTTCCACGTAGAAGTTGCCACTTCTATTGCAAATGACCTGAGCACAGTCACTGTTGCTTCTGTTTTCCTAACTCACCTTTTTTTGTCCATACAAAAGCAAGGACTAAAGCAGATGAGCTGGGGGCACAGACCATTTCCTCCATATCTTTCATCAGAGCATGAGTCACCTTTATTGGCCTTTGCAGGTGTGTCACAGTTTAGTGCAGTTAGTTAGAAGAACTGATCTGAAAAGTAAAATTACTGAACAGAGTTAGTTCTGTTCTCACTCAAACCAGGACAGCAGGACAGAGGGTTTACTCTCACAAAAAAACATGTGCAAAAGTGAATTTTTCCTGACTTTTCTGAGTTTTGTGGAGTACATACAAAGTTCAGAGAACCTGGTAAAAATGATAGCAAATGGGTGGGCTTCAGAAAGTGCTCTTCTATAACCCAGCAGGTAAATGAACCTCTTACTTTTTCTTGCTAACTCAGAACACAAATGTCATTAGCCTTGAAATAAGTTACAGAGGAAAAACCTCATACAGTTGCATTATAGCTCAGTCGGTGACAATGTTTGAGAGATTAATTTATGCTTGAGGTAGCAGAAGTTTATCTTTGTTGCCATAAAGGTTATTCTCCTCCTGATAAGTTAAACCTTTTTGGTCCCTGTCTTTACCTTGCCCATCTGACCATATGCCCAGAAAAACTAGGCATCAGGAACTATTCTCTCTCTGTCACCCCTTCAGCATAATTTCTTCAAAAAGCATAACAAACAGTCCAGAAAGTGGAGAGAGCTCTTCATTGCCTCCTATATTTTCAGGGTAACAGGCACCAGGCCTCGAAATGAAGGATCTTCTTAAAGTTTGGCTTCAGTTACTTCAGTTATTATTACCTTTCATATTTACTAAACTGAATAATTTGATACCATCAGCATCATCTGACTACTTGTTTTCCTTTCCAGGTGATTCATAAAAATGTTTAATATAAGCATTGGTTGTAGCATAGGTATCTCTAAACCCCCTTTTGTGAACTCGCTTATTATGAAAATCGACCATCTGCTTTCACTGTCCATATCAATCTCTTAACCAATTACTTACGTACTGAAAGATCTTTCATCTCATGGCTGTTTCCTCATATTACTAATGAAAAAATGTTCTAAGTGCGTCTATAAAATCAAAGATTATATCAAATGACCCTTCCTTGTTTATGTACTCACTGACTGAATTCCCAGGCCTGACCTCAAAGCTGATCCTGTACTGAGCAGGAGGTTGGACTAGAGACCTCCTGAGGTCCCTTCAGCCTGTAGTGACTTAAAGCCTGTAGTCATTAAAGAACTTCAGTGGATTTGTGACTCAGGGCTGTCCTGTGTAGAAATCACCTTGACTGTTCCCAAGGATGTCCTATTTATATAAGTCTGTTTTTCTTACAGTTTCTGCTAATTTGCCTTGCACATACATCAGTCTTACTGATTTGTGGTTTCCCAGGTGGCCCTTTCAAAGAATTTCCACACCGTTTTTCATTCTCCAGTCCCCTTATACTTAGATGGGTTTATGTACTAAATATGCACACCATAGCTAAAAGTTGCAGACCACTGCTATTTCCTCCATTAGTATTTCAATTCCTTAAGAATTCCTTCAAATATGAAAACTGCTTCTTGTTACTGTTCATTTTACTTTTTCCTTTCTAACCTCTTTCATGCACAGTCTGACTTAAGACAAATTATGGCAACATTTTCAAGCTGCAACTAAAATTTTAATTCACAGATGTAATTCAGTACTGACATTTTTGGAGTATCTTATCTGTCATCTCACACCCTTAGTTTGTTGGGTTGTTTTTCTGGCTTTTTGTTTTGTTTTGTTTTACTTGGGTTTTGTTTTCCCTATGGGACCTGTTACTCGGCATCGTGTTGTACTTGATCCACAAACTTTCCCTCGGAAAACTGCTTTTATTTAGTATAGAATCCACGTGCTACCATGTACCTGGGCTGTAGTTGAGAGGAAGTCCTAAACTCCCTTGTTTTCCTAAGTTATTTGTGCATGTCGTACATATGTTTCCTAGTACCTGGGGTGAAGTTTGACATTGTATTGCTGTAGAACACTTTTCTATTAATATAATGTTCTGTGCAATAACTTGTGAAATTAAGTCAGTAAGTATTATTACAAAAACTTACATTGTTTACTGCTGTTGGCTTAAAAAACATAGCAAATGTCTCTGTTTTCCTGCATTACAAGTCTTGATATCTGTGTTCAAGGAGGTACAAGCATGTATAGGGCTCGTTTATAGCAGTAATTCTTTTTGCTACCCAAAATTAACAAGATAAGGAGGGGATATGCACACCGGGATTTATTATTCAAACCATGATTTACTGATCTGTAAGCAAGGAGTTTAGTAGAAATGTTCAGAAGAACTTAACTTATTACCAAGATCTGTTGCAAAATGCACAGGTATCTTAAATCATTCAATCTTCTTACAGTACTTCTTGAGTACGGAAATGTTTATGCCTATGTTTTTATATCTATTCATGATCTTCCTCTAGGATTCATGGCCTGTAGTGTTTCTCTTACTAAACTCCCTTGTACTGTGTTTTGTTTTGAACAGACTATTCAAAAATAGAGATCATAAGATCCATGTGTATTACGAATGTCCATACACAATTACATTTTAGATCAGTCAACAGCAGACAACACTGAAAAGAGAGGATGTAATTACCAGATCTAACTGCAAATTCCTCATCTGATTGGATCAACTGTCAGATCAAACAGATCTTACTGTACTCAACTCAGAATATTTTTGTACAGGACTGTAAGACTTAATTCTGTAGCACTCCTTTCACTGAGCATCTCTGCCTTTTTCTTTGCTTTCAGCACCAAAATAAGTTTCAGAATAAAGCCATTTGTATTTTAGGGTTATCAAAGAAACAACCCCAAACTAAGAACAACTAATTGTAATGACATCCCATGAGAAGATAGGCCATGTACCATTTCATATAGTTAGCTTTGAAATGAAAATCTAAAAAATTAAGTATTAAATTAACTATGAAAATGGACCTTGACTTACTAGTTATTTATAGTAAGGCCATGGTATGAACTGAACTAATGTGATTTCATCCTTTGAAAATGAGAAGAGATGCAGAAATATTTCCTAATGTGAAAAAGTACATAGGATGAACAAATTCATCTGTCTTCCTCTCTTTTGTGGCAAGCAGTTATTGGCTTTGATTAAAGCTAGGAAAAAAAAATGAGTAAAAGCTATTACATTTTTATTCTCTATTTTGTTAAATTGATGAAAATACATATTTCATCTGCTTTACATCTGGTACAATTATGTTTTTACAGCGCTCCAGGAGTGCTGTCAGTAGATGACAGAAATACTTAGTCTTTGGCAATTTAGGATGCGAATGGTTTGATAGCCTTTTTTCCAGACCAGATTTTACAGATTTTTTTTTTCACATATTTTATTTCCAGTTTTTACAGGTTGTAGATTCAAAACTGCAATGCATTAAATGACAGCTAAAAGCCACAGAACACCTCTATGTACATACAGCTTGAGGTAAATGGTTGATCCTCATTCAAAATTAAAACTCAGATATGCTGAAGAGCTCCTGTGTATCTTGTAGCGGAATGCTCACCATGTTGTAAAGGTTTATCTTATCAGAAGACACCCACAGACCCTATTTGTAACTGCAACATTCTACCAACAGAACTGAGAGTGGGCTACACATCATCTTTGGGTCATTCAGATTTACCTTTCCAGGGTATTGAAACTTTTTTTTTCTGTGGTAGTGGGTTATCATTCCATGATTCAATAAAATCTGAGCTGCAGCTACTGTCATTCATATCTCATATTTTTAAATAATGTATTCTATGTCCTGTCTCTCTGTTGTTCCAGAACTGAGAAGAAATAAACAAAACAAAACAAAACGAACAATTCCAAAGAAGCAGGCACTTCCATAAGCCTATAATATCATTTTGGAGCCTTAAATAGAAGGCATTAGTAAATGTTAAGACCTTAGAACTTAAATTTTGTTCTTTTTCATCTCTATAATTACAACAGTTCTCAAAGAACAACAATGGATTTACCCAAATGATCCCTCACTTTCATTATTCAAATGATTGCAGAGAATTGCAGAGAGCACAGATCAAAAGTTTGGCAGACTCTTTTTTGTAAGTGCTATTTCATAAAGAAAAAGAAATACCTTGTTACTTGAATAATACTGATAATTTTTAAGATCTTCAGTAATACCAATTAAAGAGCCTGTAAGTCAAAGTCATTTCCTGGGATGTTAGTTTTTGAGATATCCAAGTCAATTGAACAGTCACAGTGCAGTGATGCGGTTCAACAATAGTTATATCAAGCCTCTGGTGTGGAGGTTGATAGACAATAGGCACCTATAAAGTTTAGTGCACTATTCCTACTGGATAGTATTCTCTGCAAGTACCCAAAGTTGACTTCAGTTTTTTGACCAATAAATAAAGACAGTTGTGATTCTCCAATTCATTGTTAGGTAGAAGTACTAATACAGTTGGAATATCTGAGCATCCAGATAAATGACTTGAAATGACAAATGTCTAAAAGCATGCAATTTTAATTTTAACTAACAAAAGCTATGCTTGCTCCAAATTGCAGGAGCTTTTCACTCAAAAATTTGTATAAAGTCTTTGAAATGAATGTTGATGTTTCTTTCGATAGGAAGTTATAAAAAAAAAATAAATTCAAAATGCCTATGTTATATACCATGACTAGATTATATACCATATATTAGCAAACTTTTTTTTTTTAAACCCACACAGATTCAAAATATGAGATAATGCAATATATTTTAGAATATTATATCTCATGGAAAAATTCAGGAATTTGTCTTTTCATGTCTTCCAGATAAATCTAGTTGAATGTCTTTTTTAAAAATAAATTATCACCCTTGTTATCTAGTGTTTAGATGACTGTTTGAGACCCATTTAAGAGCTTTGAAGAGAACCTGTATCCTTGGAGAAAAAATATCTTCCTTTATGTTTTGAACTGGCTACTTTGTTTTTATTTCCATTTCAGAAACTTTCTATAGCAATTTTCCTTTTCGCAAAATAAATCCAGAAATCATAATTGTCTAATCTTTCTTCTGTATAAAACAAATTATAGGATTAAATTTAAGAATGTTCATGTTGTTTTCAATATTTGCGTGAATGAAAAACCTCTTGAAAAAAACAAGACAAAATTAAATTGTTTTAAGCAAGGAAGAATACAAGGTTTAGCGAAATATAAGGTGTTCCTAGTTTTCATTCATAGTAAGAGAAAATGTAAGTACATGTATTTTTCTAGCTGCACCTCATCTGTTCCAAGATCTTATGTTTTGTGTTTTTTGGTGTTTTGTTGGGGTTTTTTTTCAACATACAAAGGGCTTTTTAGTATCAGAAATGCCTCCAATAGATTATTGTCTACAGAGTTTTCTTCTCCTGGATAAATGCAGTGTATTGAATGGTTTAAACTTTCCAATACAGGACTTTTTTTTTTCCCTTCATGCTTCAAATAATTCTGCCTCTTTTCTAAACCTGTTTGAATTTTTTAACATCCTTTGAAGTCTGAATACTGAAACTGGTGACAGTGCTTCCATATTTATATATCAGATGTTTAAATTGCATAAACTCTTACTCCTACCTTTTGCTGCATTGTTTTAAGAATGTTCCAAGACTGCATTTACATCCCTGGCATTATGAATAGTATGAGTTGTCTTGACCAGAATATGTCACTGAGAAGCTCTGTTTGATTTTTTATGAACACTGTCCACCTTCACCTTTTCAAAGGCACATTTTTATTACTTATCCCATAGATCTGGTCTATGTGTCTTCTTTCTAGATGCATGACTTCAACTGTAGCTGCATTCAGATTAATTCAATTGTACTACCTGTTCTGTTTTAGTAAAAGATATATGCTGATGAGTTTTCTGTGGACTTCAGAAGGAAAGCTGGAAGCATAGCTTACTGTAAACAGTGGCACAACTAATTTCGTAATTAATCTTTAGAACATGAAATTCCAGTGGGTAGAATTCCTGTGCTTTCCCTAGGGGATTCTGAGGAGAAATAAGGGCTTAATGTGGTCCTGACAAGCTATAGGTTTGGAATACGGTAACAGACATCAGACTAAGAATTTTAGGAATAAACAATTTAACTCTAAATAGCAATACAGTAAAAATACAAGTCAATAGTAAAATTATGTAGGTCAAAAGGATAGCAAATGCAGTAATTCACTAATACTGGGCTCAACTTTACCTTCTGTGTGTGTA
This sequence comes from Actenoides hombroni, assembly GCA_024336885.1. Lineage (NCBI taxonomy): Eukaryota > Metazoa > Chordata > Aves > Coraciiformes > Alcedinidae > Actenoides > Actenoides hombroni. The sequence goes on from WUAM01000125.1 coordinate 3,476,260, forward strand.
ACGGCTTACGTGGCTGTGGTTATAAGGCCGGCTGGTGGGAAGCGGGGCACAGCTTTTCTCTCTTCTTTGGATGAGATTCTTGGACCAGCCAATAGGCTCGGGATATTACAAATTTCCTGGTCGGACTGTCCTATATGCTGAGTTGCAGAAGCACTGTCTGGACTTGTTAATCTGCCATCCTATCCCACCTCTGTTCCCCCTCTCCGTCTGTTCCGTCCTTTGCGTGAGTGGTGTCTGGAAATACTATATAAAGCAATGCTAGCTCCTAAGAAGTGCGGGAATGCATGCTACAACATTATAACTATTATAATTATTATCCAGGTCAATACTACAACATATGGACAATGCGTCCAATTTGTACAAAAATTTAGATGAAATTAGAGGATATATCCAGGAAAAAAAAAAAAGTGCCATGGTTCTGGGTCAAGGCCACTTGATACATGGCACGTGTGGCTGGCTGCAAGGTTATCAAATAGCTGTTCCACAGTCTGTGTTGCTAGTTTTGACCTTCAAAACCTAAATGATTTAGCAAGAAATCATTTAGGTGAATTTATCAATATGAGATTCCCCTCCTTCATAAGTACTAATACTATGGATAAAAACCAGACTCCAGACTAACTGATGGGGGAAAAAGCAAGGATGAGGGGAAAGAGTTAAACGTTCGCAGCTTATTAGTTGTGCTTAGTTTTAGTATTTCACTGAACAGTACTTTTCATGTTGAGATTTTCAGCTTTAACACAGATGTTCTGGATAGAAGCCTTTCAACATTTATGTACTATAAAAAACTTTGCATATTTAAAAAAGCATCTGAGTGTTGGGCCATAACCTTTTGACATAAAAATAATTCAGATTTCCTGTAATTTCATTTTTATATTTGTTACTCCTATAGATATAATTTTTAGCTGTTAGTATTTACTCCGTAAGCTTTATTTTTGTGAACTGTGCTTTTTTAATCAATGCTTCTTTTTTTTGGTGATGATTTGTAGAATATAAATGTCTCCTATATTCCGTTTGTACTCAAAAAAATATTCAAAATAGTCCAGTAAACCATAATGTTTTCCCTGAACCACACATTATTAGCCGTCTCTGTTTATGTAAACCATAGATGTCAGAGATAATTGATTATTGTTCACACTATAATATTTTCTCTTATTACGTAAATAGTGTTTTTGTTGGTTTATGTAGATACCTTGGTAATTACAAGAGAACACTACACTAGTTCAGGTGGTATGCTGTTATCTGGGGTATAATTTCAGAAGTCTTAAATGATTTGACGCTCAATTGCTCTTTTCTATTTTTTATAGTGCCACACTTATACTGCATATCATTTTTTATCCTCTGATGAAATTATTATCTCATTTTAAATTGAGCTTCAGCAACCATTTTACAACCCCAATGCAAATGACATTTAATGTAAAAAAATAAAACAGAGCTCTTGGAATCTGAATTTAATTTAAACAGCAAGAAATATTTACCTGGTAATATGTTTTTACATGTTGAAAATCATACCATCTGGTTCAATACTCAGCAAAGCTTTTGCTGTATAGATAAAATCTTGAAAGACTGTTTCTTCTGCCTTAGAAACAACTGTTGTAAAAAAAATAACACTATGTGTGGTCAGTGTAATTTATTTTAATATACCTTACAGGTACTTTTATTTCTTTTGATAGCAAATTCTCAGCTATTTCAGAGAGGAGAGATGGACATCTATTAGGTTCAAGTGACTAAAGTTGTGTTTGTACCGCTTCATGACTATTGTCTGTGGAAGGGCTGTGAATGTCACCTAATGCTAAGAAATTTCCTTATATGTAGTTTGACCTTAACAGTAGCAATTTTTTAAATAACATCTAGTAAAAATTTTTACATACTTGGTTTCATCTCATTATGTTTTGCTGTTCTGCCCTGAAATAATGAGATAATTAACAATGTGGATCAGTCTTCTATCTTGTGCACTTGATTTGGTATATATGGGAATATTTTACTTCATTTATTTAGTTTAATTAGAAACAACGTGACAGCAACTCCATTAAGAACATTTTTCAGCATTCTTTACAGCTCATTTCATATACCTATGATCCCTATTCTTTAAAAAGTCATTTAGGCCTCAGCTTAAAAATATTAATTGATTCATCCATAAATCAGTATGTAGCAAAGAGAGAAGAATATACAGCAAAAGTGTTAAGTTGTATTAAAAGAGCATATACAATCTTGGTGGTCCTCCATAATGCAGAAATCAAAAAAAGTAGTACAGTAGCAGTTGAGGAAGATTATTTTTTATGAACTCTGGCATGGGGAAGCTTATTGGTCATTTCAACATACTTTTAAGTTTTGTAGCTCTTTAAATACCACATGACTATATGCATTCTTCCCTGAATTACTGTCTATCAAACTGTGGGCTTACTAACTTGAGCACAAAAACATGGCAAATCCAGCTCATAGTTGAAGAACTTCTTTTCCTGAACAATGACTGTGATTTGGTATCAATATTAGACTATTCTGATAGTCAACATGAAGCTTATCTTTCAACACCTTTGAGGAGAGGTTTGACTGCCTAATACAGTAGTGGCTTTTCCTCAACTGTATTCTTTCTTCAAATTGACCTCACGCTATATACCTTCAGAAATGAGGAACAAGATTACTGCACTGATGTTCAAACCTTTACATGCCAGTTAAGGGAGGAATAGTGTGACTATGTGAATATAGTATCTAACTCTGGGAATGATTAAAAGGTTTGGATTTTCTGAAATTTCTATATGGTTAATGTTAAGGTAGTGTAAATTTACTTGGTGATGGTAAACTGTTGATAGGTTCTTACAATAATAAGAAGTGGTGATATTTTACATAATATACCAAGTTAGCATGTTTACCTATGGACAGCTATGTTTTTTAGACTAATAATAACAGTATTTTAAAAAGATGGTTGATCAAAGTAAGCTCTCATTTTAATTTTCAAATGCAATAAGCCAAGCATTTTCAAATATACTGTCTCCGCAAGAATTAAATCCTTGAAATTAAAAATTAATGATACGGTGCACGTTATTTCAAGAAGACCTTAATGTTGAGTTGCAGCATTGTTGTATGCAGTAATTTCCTTTTAATAAGAACTCCTTTAAAAATTATATAGTCCAGATATATTTTTGAACTTCATTGAAATTTCATTGCTAGTATCTTATTTTGCTAATACTCCAAAATATTCAATACATATGGAATATTTAAAAAAATAAATCAATATTATTATTGATGCTTTACATTGGCCTTCTACTTCATCTACACATACAGAGCCACTATAAACTAAGCTACTTAAAAACTCAATTTTTGCAGTCATTATTCTGCATGTTAAATATAAAATGCAGGAGACTGCATTTGAAGAGATTTAAGATAATCTTCAGAGGGTAACTATAATTCAGATAGTTTGTTCAAAGTGAGCAATATAAAGGTTATTGTGAATATTTGGGATACGCTTGTTTAAATAGCTCTCAGAGGTATGTATTTACTTATCTATTCTTTGGCAAGGTGGTAGTTTTTAATTTTGAAAACTAGTAGACTAGTTCCATGTAGACATATTCTCAAATGGAATGAACTGATTTTGTAGCTCTTCTGTTGTTGATCCAAGCTAAATAATTAAATTTGAATCATTAAGAATGTGTCAGACATGTACTTGCAAACATTCTGCAATGTGGCATGATTGTACATCTCTTTCTTCCTTCACCATTGAATACATTTTTAGAAAATACACTTCTAGTATCTCATTTTGAACTGTTTTTCAGTAAAGGAGGTATTTTGACCAAAGAGTTTTTCTTTGGTTTTCTCTTTTAGCTGCTGAAACAGAACTTCTCAGACAAAACTTTGTAATTATTTAATTTTGCAGTCTT
>WUAM01000125.1:3487105-3501580 GCA_024336885.1 Actenoides hombroni
TATTCTATTTTATTTCATTTTATTTAATTTTATATCATTTTATTGATTTTTTTTTTCCATTGTACTCTTTCCTGATTCCAGAAGCAAGTTTTTTAATGCCTCACCAAACCAGTGCTCTCACAGCTAGCTTTTTTCTTAATTTTTTTCCTTACATAGACTGTACAGTTAAACTGTAGAATAAATGTTAGCTGGTTAGCTAACTGCTGCTGTTCCTCCCCTGAACCTCAGCCTTGGACTCAGCCTCATTTTCAGGGTGTGCCTCACAGTGTTTTTGCCTCTAACTGAAGCCTTCAGCAATTCCCCTCACAAATGAATGTGCTGTTTAAAGATGCTTCTTTTTTCACTTGTGTTTGCTTTGCCACCTCCACCACCAAACTACTCGCTACTTTCCTGCTATCTGAATTTAGCTTTTCCACAATGCCACGGGCAACACTATGGCTTATATACTGTCTAATGGTCTTACACACTTTGCAGGTGTATGCTCAAACACATCACATATACATTCCACATATGTCTGTATACCAACCATTCCATTCCATTCCATTCCCATACCATGTATTGTAATGCACATCTTAAATCTAGTCATTGCTTTATCTAAAGTAGCAAAGACCAAAGAGTAGTTTTATGCAGAATAGACAGCACTTAGGCTAGCCATGCAGATTACCTAACTAAAGTTATTTCAGCTTGGCACTGGAGCTCCTGCACCGCTGGCATACCAAGTGGCAATAAGGCTTTCAGCCTGCTTCCCAGATGGCTCTGGATGCAAGCAGCCAAGGCACATGGAACACTCTGCAATCGCTCAAGCCAGAATTCCCGCGTGGTATATTTGGAGTTACTGTTTAGCCAGCTGGGATTTAGATCTGCTTTGTGTTGTCAAAACCATATCGTCTGCAGCAGTCTGTAGCATGGCTGGGGTTTTCGCTACATTATTATGAGCCTACACAGCCTCAGTGGAATTTGTGTTTATTCTTTTATGTTTAAGAAAATTTCCAAAATTTGGGCCAATCGCCTTGCATCAGTGAAGTGCCTTTTACAATAGACCAGCCTTGTTCCTTTGCTACATCCAGCTGTTTTGTGATTAAGCCCTTGTATGATTAAGCCCTTGGTAATGGTAATCTTTCCTGATGTATTCAGTGACAGCTATTGAAGCCTTACTCAGATTTGTCAGTGTAATTACCCAGGGTTTATAATGGGTAAGAGGACTAGATCAGCATCCTGAAGTATAAAGCTTCCATCCAAATTTTCTGATGACGTTCATATTCAATTTCAGAAACAGAGCTTTCATAAATGACCTGAAAAATTATTTAACTTGGGTAATTCCATGCTGTCTCTGGTTCTTTCTCTTTCTGGATAGTAGCTACCCAGTATCACATATTGAGACTGCAAAAAATTTCACTGTACCCCGATGCTGTTGGCTGCCATGTTCCTTATTTTATTCAGGAACAAGTACCCCAGCAGGGGAAAATATTTTTACAGAGTGCTTTTTTTGAGCCTCTAATTCTTACCATGTTTTGAGGAGAAAGTTGGTCTATTCAAAGAAAATGGTCCCAAACCCTGTGTAATAGCTCAAGCATGTAGTGTAGGTACTGAATATGAATAATTTAAGCATAGCAAGATCTGGAAAGATCTGTCTTTGACACAGAAGAAGGCTTTTTTTTTTTTTTTCCCTGTGAAATGACTGAAAGCAAGGAATCAGTGATGAGATAAGTTGGTATCTATGGTAGAAGGGTGATAAGAAATGATAAGACATTTGCAATAGGCTATTTCAATTAAAGTATCAAAATGTTTTTCAGGTAATTTTCATCTTAACAGTAGGTTAGATGTGGAATTGACAGAGATGTTTTAGTCAGCAAATTAAGGTATTTCAAATAGGTTATGGGATATATAAAATAATGTAAATGTGATTATTTGTTTTTAAAATGACCCTCAAAAATGGCTTCATTGTTAAACCCATTTGCCAGATCGTTTCTCTGCCAGTCTTGGTTTTAGAAAGGTTTGCCTTTTTAACAGTGCTTCCTTAATTACAGAAATGAAAAATGTTACTTTTTGTATTTTGATTCTGCTAAAACAAGTAATTTTCTAGTTACCAATGTGGCACAACTGATTTGAACTAATCCTAGGGGGGAAAAAGTAATTATTATTGGTCTCTGTTAATCGCTGTGTAGCCTGATAACCAACACAAAACTAATAGTTCTTGTGGGGATTTCTGTTTGCATCAAAGCTTAGAAGAAAATAATGGCATTTTCTGGTGTTGTTGTTGCAATATTTCAGTAGAAATTGCTCATGGAGTTTGAGGAATATTGGTATTTTTATTAACCTCAGTTAACATAGCCTCATAAACCTGATAAATTGTACCTTATCAGCTTGATTATTCTATTTTTCTAAAGTTCACAGAACTGAAGGCTCTTCCAGGTTAACAGCTCCCCTGTTGTTCTCTCCCTGCCTGCCTCTAGTCAAGTTTTCAGTTTTATGTTTCTGAACCAACTATAAAATTAAAGACGTGATAAGCAGTTAGGGAGGAAGAAGGTGGAATGGATTGCAAATTTTGAGAGAGGAAGGTGGAAGGCAGTTGAGGAGAGGAAGAGAAAATCTAGGGAAGGCTTGCACTCTCACAGCACAGGAATGAAGTTATTCTTACGTGTGTGCTGAGTCAGAGCCTCAAGAAACATCGCTGAGGACCAGAATGTCATTGTGCTGTGCCTTTCACCCTAACTAAGCAGCTCTGGGGAAGCTGCAGCTGGGATGCATTGCAACATGGAATAGAAGATATATTTGAATGAGAGGTTAAAGGGTCTCTCTGATACTATTAGTCATCATCAAAGACATTAGGCTAAACATTTGAGCAGCCTAATTGTTGCCAAAATTTCTACTGGCATCACAGAAAAAATGATAGAGTGAATATGGAGTTAGTTAGTTAGTCAATGTATAAGAAGGAAATCCTCCAAAATGAGTGGGCACCACAGGGGAAATCGTGAAAAAGCTGCTTGGAAATTATACCTTGCATACAATGTGGGCTGATTCTGCAGGACAGCTGTGTATAGAGTTGATATTTGAATGGCAGTTGAGAAATGCTTTGAAAGAATGAATTAATGATGAAAAGATGAAATTATGTTCTGATTTAAGAAAGGCATAGCAGTTTCTGCTTCTGTTGTTTTAGCTCTTTTGCTAAAAAATCTCTTTACTTCTTTTTGAGGAAAAAAATAATTTTGTGGAGGTCCCTTTAGCTATGAATAACAGACTCCTTGTGTAAAATTTTTTTGAAAGCCTTAAATGAAGATGAAATGTAATAATCACAAGGCATAACTATTATTATTTATCTCCAGGCGACATAAATTGACGTGTAGATTATTGGATTAATTAGTAGTTTTGTCCAAAAAGTAGTATAATGTGAACAATATAGTTTCCAAATTTGGAACTAACTACCCAAAATTTGTTGGATGGCTATTTTAGTAAAGTAGTATGTATTTTTTTGTAAATGATGCAATGGTTCTGAAAGGGCTATTGTGTAGCAGTTATTTCTGTAACAATGCTGTTTATCTGCTTGCTTCTTCATCCTGGTCCACTAATGAAATGTATAAAAATACATTTATACAAATACAAACAAATTTGTGCATATACAAATAGAATATCAAATCATAGCTGCTGCCGGATATCCCTTTCCCTGTATACAGTAACGGTTAGCAACCCTATTGAACACATTAAAAATAGGGCTACACCCAGTATGTAGAAGTCTTTATTTTGGAGTGTTACTTTCTGTTGGCTTCTGTTCTTGTCCTGTGTGACTCAAGTAGTTGCAGGGAGCAATCATCATTGCAGAGGCAGACAGAAATCTTTCCTGATCAGTTATTCAAGCCAACATATTACTTCTGTTTCTGTGTTTCTTAAAAACAAAAATCCTATAATGCTACGTTACCTTGTTTAATTCAACAAAGGGCAAACCAACACATTTTGTTGTTAAATTTTGTTACAAAATTTAATATATTTTGACATAACATAGCTTTCTCTCTTTAAAGGTCATCTAGTCCACCCTCCCCTGCAGTGAGCAGGGACATCTTCAGTTAGATCAGGCTGCTTAGAGCCCCATCCAACCTGACTGTGAATTTTTCCAGGGATGGAGGATGAACCACCTCTCTGGGCAACCTGTTCCTGTGTTTCACCACCCTCATTATAAAAAAAAATTAATTCTCTTATCTCTAGTCTAAATATACCCCCTGTAATATCACAACAGGCCCTGCTAAATAGATTGTCCCCATCCTTTGTATAGTTCCCCTTCAGATATTCAAAGTTTGCAATACGATCTCCTCAGAGCCTTCTCTTCTCCAGGCTGAACAACACCAACTCTCTCTGCCTTTCTTCACAGGGGAGGTGTCCCAGCCCTCTGATCATTTTTGTGATGCTTCTCTCGGCCACAAAGAGAAAAAAAAATAATTAAAAAATCTTTCCTTGTGTAAATGATGTGAATAACATTGGAACTGCGCTCCTTGTGACCAAGTCCTGTATGTCATCGATCATCATCACAAAGGAAAAGATCCAGCAGCTGATAGTAAAATGCAACTGCCTACTTATAAAACTGCAACTCTGTTAGATCTCCAGAATCCCAGCATCATTGCAAAATTATGTTTATTTCTATATTCTAATTAGATCCACAACATCTGTTTGGGCTTCACATACCCTCGTCAAATAATTATGAATTTGTGTATTAATGGATTACATCATGAATTCCTGTAATAAAGTGAAGAATGACCAGATGCTGAAACCATGTGACACCACATGGTGAAGTAAGACCTAAAATTTGGCACTAGGGTAGTACAACCAGTTATGATGTCTTCAGTATTTATAATTCAATGACGTTTAGTCCCTTCCTACCTATTTTGAATTTCCATCCATTCATCCTACTCATTTTCCCTCCTGATTCCCCCCTCTCCCCCCAACTTAAGCAAAGGTGATATTTTGGGGTTGTGTTTTTTTATTGAGGGTGGGGATGTCTAGGTGGGAGGGGTGGGTACTGTATCATAAGTCTTTTCTTGCCCTTCTATCTTCCTTTTCTCCTGATGTACTAATTCTCTCTCTGCACATTTTGTATCCCTGGTCACACACAAAAATCTGATAAAGACCCCAGAATACAGAGCATTTATGTTTCAAAGCAAGCAGAGACCTCTAAAAATGACCTTTCCAGTCAGTGCTCTGGATAGGAATCCTTAGAAATACATGACTTTTCTGCAGTTACAAGAAGGACTCTCTTAAGCATAAAACTGTTCAGATTCTAATCTCATTTTTGCATGTCTAATAAAGAGCTTTATTATATTTTGCAATTGCAAACAGCTAGATGAGGCAGCTGGTGCATAATGGTATACATGCCCTTTTTGCATCGAACTGGCACGTTGCATTGGAATACAAATGTCTTGGCATTACAGAAATAGCTTTTCATATAGGGCCAGTTACATTTTAAAGTTACAAGATGTAAAGACCAAGTGCCATATAAAGCAGTTGATGTGTAATGGCAACCTGTGCAGAATGTGAACACTTCATGGCTCCCAAGAGGCAGCTGGTTAATAATGCACAGATTTAAATTTATTTGGGAAGGTTGATTCAAGAGGCACTGTAAGGATATTAAGCTCAAATATATTTTATTCATCATTTCTTTAACCTTCATTTGATACAGTCTGATATCATATATTGTTAGGTATAACTTGCTGCCTCATTAGTATTTCACTAGTTTGAGCACATTGAAAGGGAATGGGTCACATTCACCAAGTCCCCACATAATTCACATAAATTCAAGGTCTCTTTGTTACTTTTGGATGGAAGCATCTAAGAAAGCAAAATTACAAAACAAAAAAAGCAGGTAGGTTAGTTTTATGCAACAGATTATCTATGCTTATAGTAAGGTAAATTTAGTTTGACTTATTTCACAGTAAAAAGTGGTAATTTTCTCTGTATTCAACTTAAAAGTTAAATAACAGCTACCTTCAAATACAGTAATTGCAGTGCTTTGTCTATCATCTCTAAAGGGAGTTTCAAAGTTACCAATTTCAGGCCATTTTTTCTGTCCAGAAAAGACTGCCATAGGGAGAAAGGAATTCTAATCAATTATAATCATGCAGTGATAAAGAATGTGAGTCAGTCAGGTTTTCCTGTTTAGAGAATTGTCTTTAGGAAGGATTGGATTGGTACAGAGCCATATATGCCTTATAGGGGCTGCCCTCTAAATAGTGACACTGAATACATATGTATTGTAGAGACACCTGTTGGGCAACACAGTTCAATGCTCCTCTGTGATTAATTCTTTTTTAATTACTCTGCTTTTCAGGATCACATGAACAAGTGTCATGGGATAAAGTCTACTTGAAAGCATCACTCAGGTAAACAAGGGCTTGGCTACAACTGCCCAGTGTTATCTCATCAGATGATATATTATGAAAATGAATCAAGTACAGATAATTGCTGGGGACCGGGGAGTGGGTTGGAGCTTACCCAGAGCATGCACTCCTGTAATGGTTTAGGTATGAGTGGAAAATTAACAGAAAAGGACGTGTACTCCTAGCTTTATATCTGTGTAGTCCATTTGGAGTGGGAAGACAGAATGTGATAGTAACCCAGGTAAGAAGTTACCTAGAAAAAGCCAAAGAAATGGGCTTGGAGTGACATAAACAGTGGCACCATTGGTGACCAGCTGAGTTAGAAAGCTAAACCAGTGAAAACAGTAGCCTTCTGGGGGGAAATACAACTACATATCCAACACTGTGCTGAAGGATGAGCCAAAGGCCCACTAAATGTAAAGGCAAGGTCACCAGCCAAAACTTGGACACCTTGACCAGCTGGAGTGACTGTCGTGTTTCCCTGAGTCCATGGTACTAATTGCAAATGGACTAGAGGCCCTGGTTTTTGTGAATGTGATCTGTGCAGAAGGTGTATTTGTCATAGAATAGAAATTGCTGTCCACCCGTCCTGTGTAGTAAATAAAATCTGAAATTTACGTCACTGAGTGCTGCAGTTCTGATTTGCAGCTACCCCATTCTAGTGCCTCTGTGACAACAGGCAATGTGATGGCATGACTGGATATTCAAGATGATATTGTGGTTTTGACTTATTTCTGGTGGAGGAATTGTACCTAACACATCTTCTGGCAATCTTTGTAGTTTGAAAACATCTGTAATTTACTCCGAAGAGAATGGTTATGGAATCAATGGATGTTTTTAAATTATTATTATAATGACTTTTTATAATTTTAATTATTTTTTAAAATTTGGACTGGTAGAGAGGAGACATAAATGACTCACAGTGTGAATTCATTTGGAGATTTTGAAAATGATAAATGACCCACACAAGTGGCTGGGTCCACTTGGTCAAAAAGTCCGAATATAGGTAACTGAGTTATTGACTAAGATCTGTGAGTGTCTCAGGAATGTTTGTCAGGACAAACACACAATCCATGAGCATGATCCATCATGGATGGATCCAGTGAGTTCTTCTCCCCATAGTTGGGAATTAAAGATCTCTGTCATAGTTTTGCTGTTTACCTTTTTGTCACAATAAAGAAAATAATTCAGTATAATCTTATGTATAAGTACAGCATTCTGTAGTGTGACCATCAGTTTACTTGGCTGTTTATAGTTGAGAATGAAACGCATGTCACTTTTTATTTTAAGGAGGTTGTTTTGAAAACATCTGATGGTTTAATATGGTATTTCAGCCTCAAAGAAACAGCTACATGCAAAACTAGCATTATGGTTCTGCATGTATTGGAATTTTGCTGGGGAAAGGGGATAAAAAGATATTTAAGACAGATCCTTTTTCTCTAGAGACGGCAAGAATACAGCAGTAAGGAAGGTATGTAAGCTGTCCTATATGCATACATCATGAAGACCAGGAAGTCTGAATTTTGCCTTGAGCATATTGGTGATTACCTACCAAAAATGGTATCTGGTTCTTGAGGTGTTCAGGGAAAACAAGACACATAGGTCCATCGAGGGAATATATGTGTCTGTTCTTGGACAGTGTTAAGAACACAGTTGCTGTTGCTCTGGGAATGCTATTGATAGGATGATGCACAAGACAAACATGAATATGTCAAAGTTAAGTACTCCTTTTTTAATGGATCCATTCTCTGATCCATTCTCTGATAATCAGAAACTAGAAGCAGATGAGACAAGGTGTGTCTTTAATAAATTAGAGAATATGATACGATTCCTATGGTAGGATTTGTCAAATGAAATGTTATTTGTCTACATCTGAGCTGATCACTCACTTTGGAGTCTCTGGGACAAAGAATTCCTTCTGATTTTAGCAACAGCAATTTCTTTCTGTAAGTCTGAAGAAATAAATTTACATGTAACTGCCTATACTGCAGAGATAGAAAAGCTGAATCCCAACCCTAATATCCAGTATAAAGATAATAAAACTTTTCTCCAGACATCTCTCATATGGAGCAAGGTAAGGAAGGGAAAGGGCAGGGGTATGATATTAGTCATCCCACAGGTATTTACAGTTAAGGAAGAGAGGCTCATCTCCACAGGGTAATATATTGCCCAAGTGTCGCAGGAAAAGTCAGAGAGCAACCCACTTAAATCTCATTCATTATATCTAAATTATTTTCCACTTTTCTCAGACAATTTAGCAGTTCCCATATTAAATACATAGGAGAAGAACCTGCAACTGGACTCGTCTTCCTGCTAGTTCCCTGAAGTTCATGAGAATACAACTCTATTATATTATTGTTGAGATTTCAGCAAATGCTAAGCCAAGATCTGAATCCATTGCAAGCAAACCACTGTCACTCAGGTATCCTCCTCAGCTAGCATGTGCCACTGAATTACCTCAGCCACAAGATCATCCACCTACTCGGGTGATATTGCATATATTTCCTCTTCTCCAAAGAGACTATTGAAAATAATCATAGTTTCTTTCCCTGCTTCTAAATTATTTCTTCCTTCGTCATGAAACATGACTGAATGGATTAAAATTGAATATCTAAGAAAATGAATATGGAAGATTTTTCTAAACATGGAGAAAAATGGTATTTCCAGATATAGTTGTTTATTGTTCTCTAATTACTGCAAATTATGGAAACTAATGTGAAACACTAATTATTCATTTCTATATTGAATTTATTGAATGCTGTATTGTGCCTTGCATATTTTTTACTTTTAAACATGCAAGTTATGTTTACAATAGTAAATGAATACAGAACATGATTTAAAGTAGTATGCATGTGAAAATATGTTGCTCCTAAATTATGAGAGGAGGATGGCAATACATTTTAGTACTTTGCCTCCCAAATGATCCTAGTGCTGTTACAGGCCAATACCATTTACACTACCTCTGAAGGACAGCTGTCTGACAATGCAGGGGTGCAATTGCCAACTGCAACTTTACACAGTCTTTTAAGAAAAGCAATGAGTGTTACATATAACTGAGAAGCAGAGGAAAATTTACACAAATGTAAATTAATGGAATAGAGGGAGTTTGTGCAGGGAACCAGAGCATTATAACTTCTGAAAGTGATGACGTTAGGTTTTTAGCAACAAAAGGATCTGTAAGACTTGCATTTAAATCTCATTTGAGATGCATCATCACTAATGGCATAATGCCTTTTGGTTCTTTGAGAGAATTTTATCTTATTATAGACCCTACACAGTAGAGATCTGTTAAATCACTTGACTCTGCTGTATTTCTGTTAGAACATCTACTTTAATGACCAGATGTCAGTGAGACTAATTTGTGAGATACTTTAATCTAAGGTAATGTGAATGATCTTCAGTGATATGTATATGTATATGTATATAATTATATACATGAAAATGTCTTAATTATGTTTACAGATCATGTATTGCATGTGGGTATGGCTGGCCAAATGCCTTGCTTCCCATGTATGGTTGCTAATTTATACTGTATGAAGACTCATAGCAGGTACCACTATCTTAAAAGTTTAGAATAGCATCTGGTTGGATGCTGAATGGATGTTTAACATTCAGAAGGGAGAATATTAAACCTTTAATATTTTCCTCTGTTCCTATCCTAATAAAAATGTTGACATTATCTAATGTTATTGAAAGCATAATTATATTGGAAGAAAATTTGGAGCTGGCTCTGCAGTGTTTGAAGCTAACTGCCATGTCTGGATTCAGTACACATGAAGTGGTGGCAGGTCAGCTGTTTGCTTTCCAGTGAGTGATTTCTGGATCAAGTAGGGAGATGGAAATATGAAAATTTCTGGCACTTTTGCTATAACTTGCTATTGAGGCATGAAGTATCATTGACAAGGGGCATCTGCAGATGAAGAGGGGCTTCGGCTGAGTGCTTGAATGAGAGTTGGAATCAAGAAATAATATAGCCTGTAAGTGCCGCAAATTGTCTGTAAGTACCCATTAAATCTTGCAAATAAGGGTGACATAAACATGTAGTGAAGTTTGAGAGGAACAATTACATTGTTTTCACCTAGTAAAATTAGGACAGTAGATTCTGGATACCAGTATCTAATAATAATGTTGAGCTACTAGGCACAGTCATTGCAGGTCTTAAAAATGCTTCATCTGTAGGCTCAAACCCACTTTTAGGTTAAATACTATGTTAGCCCATTAGACTTGCTGTACAAGAATTGAGCTGGCATGTCCACAATCAGGTGCAGAAAATGCAGAAGGAAAGTATTTTTAATACACTTTGGCCTTTTCTGAATCAGAAGGTTTTTTATTCTAGTCATGCACTTAACTTTTCTTGGCTTTTACAGGTTCATGGAGGTGTCTGAAATTCTATCAAAACCAAACACTTTTCAAGCCCTGACAAATCTGTTTCTAGCTGTGTTCCAAAGCAGAACTTTATGTGTGGATTTTTACTGGCAGAGACTTGTATGATCACGGCCTTTGGGTTCTAAAGAGGTAGAGGGTACTTGGGGATAAGGCTCTTATTGTGTTCCATTTTAGATTTTTAAGCCTTTTTGTGGAATCTGCCCTTTAGTAAGAGCATCAGCATGCACACCTGAAGGACACCAGTACCATGTGTGACAGACTGTGTCCAAATGGCTTCCTCTGTTATTCTACTAATTAGGTTTGGTGTTTACCTCATCTTGTTTACCTCCTGAAAACCAGTGAAGTTGTGCTTTTATTAACCAATACAAACAAGCATTTAAAAAACAGCTATAGAACCTGGTGGTTTCCTTGGTGTAGATATTAGAAAAGAAAGTCTGCTCTATTGTTGTGCATCAGTGGTAATTCATTAGGGAGTTAAGGCTGTGATGTAGGAGTGACAAGTATGAGCCTAAAATATCTGTGCAAAGAAGCCCTGGATTTCAAATTGAGGAAGATTTTTCAGAGTTTGGGTAAGCACTTTTTCTTTTTCCTGTAATAGTCCAATGAACTTTTCTGGATGTCAAATTTTTTGAGGGACATATTTTAATTGTAGGCTTTTGTATGGCATTAAGTACAACATAGTGTAACCTTATTTTCAGGAAGAATGAGCTACAATTCAAAGACAGACACAAGAAAAGGATCTGTTAAAAATGCCTTTCTCACAAGAAAAAATATGTGAGGGCTGTCAGCATCAGCCATAAGCCAACATACTGATGAAACCTGACATGAAATATCAAATAGCATGATGTACTTGCTGAGAGATGGGAAAACAAAATGCAGCTCTTCCAGAGAAAAATGATGTTGTGACTAAGACAAAGTTTCTTTGCTCTATGACCTACAAACAATGCATAAAGACCTTGCCAGATGTATGACAGTGATTTAATTTAGATTTGGATTCAAAATTAGAGTACAGTAACACTGCTGCTATCCTAATTCCTTATAAGAAAATGTGTTCTATGCCATTCACAGTTTCAACATTACTGCATGATAATAAGTAGAGGTTTGTGATGTTGTAACTCGCTTTACCCTGCAATGCCATCATAGTAGCAGATTTTACAGGGAAAGGCTTTTCTTTGGTTTCACCTGTGACATTTTAAGAAATAATGTCACTAATTCAATGTGGGAGTGAAAGAAATAAATTACTTCTTCCTCCTCACCTCTTGTACCTAAGGAACATATCTTTAGAGATCCTCGATGTTGCTCAAAGTTGACAGAAAACCAGAAGCACTCTTTCAAATATGGTCAGCTTTTCCTTACATTCTTGAGTCATGTCATCAGCTTCTATTTTCAGTTACACAACTTCTTTTTTATTATAATTTTTCTTATTCTAGATATGTGAGAGACATTTAATAGTGTGAACAGAAATAGAAATGGTTAAAACCAGTGTGATTTCTTTGAGAAGGATATACAGCTTCATTTTGCAACACCATTCTCTCTCTCTCCTTCTCCAAACATTTCGACTGATAAATCCCTGTTAATAAGGCACCTAAGTATGTGCTTAAAAGATTTAGCTCTCAGCTGAATTGGGTATTGGAACCATGTGACTTTTTGGAGAAAGTATTTGAGGTTGCTCCTATATTTTTTCTAAGATACACACACAAGTGCAACAATGTATATATAATTTTACTTTTGAACTAAAAAAAACCAAACACAAAAGACAATTGCATACTTGAATAGAAGTGGTTCTCAGTTCTTTGTATCTCTCTCCAATTCATGTTATACAATAGTCTTCCTTTTGAAAATATGAAATTGTTGATCTCTTTTGAAAACTCCAAACATCAGATGTAACACCTAATAATACTTTATCATTAAATATTTAAAAAGACCTTTTGTTCAATTTTTCACTGTCCCCACCCAATTTTTATAAAAATCTATAGCAAACAGGAATTCAGAGCCTTTGCACTGTTTTACCTATAGAAAATCAAGTGCGTATTACAATTTCGTAGCACCTTATTTTGAAATTAAGCTGTGTGAATAAGACTTGTTTCTCTTGGAACATAATACAAAGGTTACTGAACAAGAATAATTTTCTCCTGAAGTTTAGTTTCATGAAATTATACTAGTCTACTTTACTCTTACTCATCTAGATATGTCTAGTGTCACTCCGCTGGTCTCTCTCAATATATGTATTCTGCTACACGGTTATCCTTGGAGATTAAGTTTCTGCTGAATAAAAGAATCTACCATCCTATCTTGCAGGTCAAAATGGATGGGTCATGGATTAAAGCAAATAGTCAAACAAGAAGCACTTCTTGTATCACAGTCACGGTACACAAACTTTCTCCTTTCCTAATCTTTGCTTGCAATCCAAACTCTGGAAAATAATAATAAATACATTTTAAAAATCTTTGATGAGAAGAACTGTGTCCCCAAGGTTATCTACAATTCGGCAGCATAGGCTCATACCTTTCCTTTACTATGCTTTCCATATCACAAGGTGTTTTCTACCTTCTTAGATATACTTTGTTAAATACCCTAGTATCCTAGGTTCCTTTTTCTTAAATAGAATCTTCAGTTTGGGGTGTAGCAGGAAACAGTTTAGGTGGAAAAGAATAACTTATTTGCCTGTGAATGAGAAGGCTGCAAAATATGCTGTAATTCAATCATTTGGGAGCTGAGGGAACACTGGAAAGTGATTTTTTTAATTTATTTTTTTTAAACTTCAAGTGATACTGTAGCACTGAAGAGGTTTGGTAGCCTTCTAAAAACCAGAACAGCAATGAATTAATTAAAAATTAAACTGTTTAAAATTAACATGGAAAACTAGGATTTTTTATATATTTTTAGCAATATTTATCCTTTAGATACTGTATATAAATTAATTGGATAATCACTGCAAAGAGGTTTGCTTGCTTTGACCTGCAAACAGGTTTGCTTTTGCTTTGTTGGCTTTCATAATTGTTGACAATCACAGCTTATTCTAAATAAGAAAATATTTGCTGTTTTTCAAGCATTAGCAAATAATGTTTTAATGTACTGGTTTCACTGAAGATCTTCAAACATTTTCCTGAAGTGAGAAGTGGTTACAGATCCCCTGAGTTTTTAACATCATTGATGATTTAACATTGTAGTGTTCATGATTAAACATTCAGCTTAACAGGATTGCTATGATGAGAACTCCTGATCCAAAAAAATCATTCCCACTGAAATGGCAATGTAGGACAAATAAAGCAATACTATAATTTCTGTCCACAACCCAATGGAGGCTGTATGGAAGAAGGTGGCTAAAGGTGGTTTTGGGGGTACCAGCTTGATAAATAAGCAGATGTGAGAGTGCTAGATAATATTTAAAGGAGTATTTATCTACATGAAGATGAATTCTAATGCATGGCTACAGTATCAGTCTTAATTAAGCCAATATTATAAAACTGTTTCATCTCCTGTTCCACCAGTCTTGACCTCTGTGGATATATACTGGTCACAACAGTGCTCAGCTAGCAGTTTTCACTGTTAAGAACAATCACACTCAAAATCATCCTATGGTCAAAAGGGAACACACTACATATATGGAGGCAAGAAATTAGTTAGTTCAGCTATTTTTTTTTTTAACAGTCTAATAGTCCAAATTATCTAGTTAATACAGAAAAGAGTCATTAATAATTAAGTTATTAAAGTTATTTAGCTTTATATT
>WUAM01000125.1:3513479-3533474 GCA_024336885.1 Actenoides hombroni
ATGAAGTCTGATATATTGTATTGTTTCAGGATATATGAAGCTCTTGTGGGGTGTTTTTACACTTAGATGCCATGTCTTCTGCTCCTCCAAAGCTTTCTTTCTCAAGGTTGGTTGTAGTTTATTCATATGTTAGCAGACAGAAAATTGTTTCAAGTGCAGTTGCAACTAATAACGTCCCATTTCCTATGGGGTATGTGCTCTTCATTCATT
Source organism: Actenoides hombroni (assembly GCA_024336885.1). NCBI lineage: Eukaryota > Metazoa > Chordata > Aves > Coraciiformes > Alcedinidae > Actenoides > Actenoides hombroni. The sequence goes on from WUAM01000125.1 coordinate 3,513,690, forward strand.
AGGGTTTCTTCCCTTCATTCTCTTCACTGAACCCTCACTGTTCCTGAAGCTTGTAACTTCTGCCACTGGACAGACAAGAGTGGCTCTACTTTAGTAGCTATTTGTGTCCACAGCATCTTGTTGCCAAACCATGTGTGATGTCTGCATTCTTCTTGAATTTCCCACTGCAGCAACTTGCTCTGTCTTTGCAAAGCCTGTGGGAATTTGATTCTCATTTAGGATCTTTATTGCTGTGTCAAGTCTGGTTGAAATAGTCCAATTTGTCAAAAGTTTACTAAGATTACGGTGAATTGGTGTAACAAGCAGGGATAGGCAAGCAATCTTAGGAAACCTGGGAAAATTCTGCAATTTATTTCATTTATTTGCACTCATTCAATAATGTTGAATAAGCAATGAAATTTCTGACATATCTCTAACAGTTTAATAGAAGACACTCTTTTCCTAAACATTGTCACATTTACTATCAGCCGTGTATTAGGTTCCAGTTCAACAGCTCTTATAATTTAGTTTTGACAAATTGATATCTCACTTATTGTTGAAGTGTTCTTCTTATCACATTGTGGTTACTAAAGGCCCTCTTTTGTTACCGTTTCATCACATTTTCTTCCTAAACTATCACTTCATCTTATGTACAATGATTGTCTCTGTTTTAGTACCTTTTAAAACGAGTGCTAAACACAAGCCATAGATCTTACTGGTTCCTATAAAACTGAGTGTATTGTTCAGTATTGCAGAGCGTGATTGAACATGCCTGTGATAATTCCTGATGTGTACAAAGACACTTCAGTGGCTGTCATTTTTGTGATCATTCAAATGAAAAATTCCTTATTTGCACAGATGGCTTTTCCTCTGTGTCTTTTAGTGATCTGAGTAATTTCCTTTTGGAGTATAAATTGCATATGCCATAGATAAAATAAGCTGCCTCTCAGCTTATTTATAAGTCATTATAAATTATTATATTTTAAAGGAATATTAATATAAACTTAGTATCAATCTTAATGTTCTCTTGTGCAATGGCTGGTTTTAAATTTCTGTGTGCTTTTAACCATTTGATCAGACAATGAGTTCAGATCTTAGTTTAGAATTTTCTGTCCTTGATATCATTTGGATAACAAAGTCCTAGTGAGTAAAGTGAGCTAAAAAAGTAATAGCCTCTCTCCCTAAAGATTCCATGTAATTGCAGAGCTATCTGCATGACAAATGATTTTTTTGTGCTGCTAAGGAAAAATGGGAACTGATAAAGAAGACAGGACCTCTAGTTTACTTATTCAAACTGTGCTTCAAGAATGTTCAATTGTCAGAAAGCATCCTTATGAATTACTGCAGGTGCAGATGTCTTCTCCTTTCTTCATTCTTGGACTGAATGCTTTGAGCAGTTTTAGCTTCAGCCTGGCTGTGCTTCAGCACAGGCTCTGCAAATCAGTCTGATGGGGTACTTGTGAAGCCTTTGTTGTCATTGAAACGTGAGATTTATTCATCCAGATTGTTCTGTGGTGTTTGTTTTGAGGGGATGGTTTGTTTGTTTTGGCTTTAAAATCCATTATTGCAGTGCAAACTACTTAGCAAATAGTCTTCACCTTGCACGTTTTTTTGTTTTGGTTTGTTTTTTTCAGTTTACACTTGGACCTTTTTACTTATGTAAATGCAAATTTAGAGCACAGACATGCATTTTGCCAAGTTCATTTGTCTTCTGGTTGCATGTATATGTCACAATTACCACAAGCCTAAGAAGAATTTTTCTGGGTTTTTGTTTTGTTTTTTTTTTCCTTCAAATTATCACTTTCTGGATCTTTTATGTAAGATTTTATGCCTATACTATTTTAGATCTTGTGTGGAAATACAAGATGGTGCTTTAAATGCTTTCACTTGAAACAGTTTTAAATGACTCTTGGGTAAAGAGGAAATTGTTCAAGGTGTAAGTTTTATTCAGAGTAGATGCATCCTTGATCACACTGATCCATTAGGTATTGCAATATTTCAGCAGAGAAAGCGTATTTGTATCATTTTTGCAAGCAACCAATTTTGTTGAAATTTTCTCATGCATCTCAAAAAAAACCCCCAAAACCCTTTTGTCCATAAGCTTAATTTCTAAATGTTTTTTATTATTTTCACTAGCTCTAGCTAGGCTCTACTCTTCGCTCTTTTGCTTTCACAACTTAAGTGTGTTCTGTGGCATTCTTAAACCTTCAATAATTTATGTAAATACAACTAAAATGAAGATGTTCTTTATTATATAATCTTTAAGTCTCCTATGCAAAGTTCACCTGGTAATACAATTCAACAGTATTCAACAAGAGTAATTCTCAAGTTATGTTGTAAGTGTTTAACGAATAATCCAACTGTTTGCTTGCTTGTTTCTTTGTTTTGTTTGGTTTTAGTAGTTCACTAGTCCTAATAACATGGGCATGCTATTGTATAAATGGCCAGTTTAAGTAGTAGTACATCATGTTCTCTATGCTGGACATCTCTATTCAAATACTTCTTGCCTTGCATTGGACATCTTTCTGTTTTCCCAGCAAGGACTGGTGCAACAGCATGCTGTCATTCACAAGTTAAAACCAGATTTCTGTCCAGGTGTATCTACCGTTTGGATTGCCTAAGACTTCCAGCTAGGGCCCCAGTTTGGGTGCTACTGCTGCTGGGTTTCTGTGGTTTTCCTGAGCAGACTCTTCTGTAAAAAAAAAAGTCAGTAGCAAGGTCCATCACAGGAGTGCTGCATGTGCATTTCTGTATTGGCATTAGAGGTGACAGGAGCAATGCAGGAGCAAGAACAAAGACCTGAAAAGGCAAAAGATTATGATGGTTTTTATAAGAATCATAAATCATCACATGTGACATGAGTCTTGAGTACAGCAGAGATGAAGAACAGATAGCGTTATTCTGATCAATAATGTATTTGGCAAAGTCAAATAAGGGAGGCTTATGTCAGGACATTTCTCTTCAAAAAAGAGATTAGGATAACACACACAACTTTAACTGATGTGTCAGGGTTTATAAAACTGAACTGCATTCTGAGAGGCTGGTGTTTTCTTCTCTGGACGTTTCACAGAGTAGCAGATCCTTCAGCAAACTTGCTGTCTTGGTTTTGCTGTCTGGGCATTCTGTGTTTCCTGGACTACTGTGTGTTATATGATATCTTTGGGACATACTTGGCTGTATTCTGACATCTTACGTGCCAACTTTTTAATTACCCTCGAATGAAGTGCAACAGACCCATATAATCGGAGAATGAGTGGTTTGCTTGAAATACATTTTCATTTTGATGTGTGGCTCAATTGTGATGCTATGAGAGGAACAACAGATGAAGTACAACTTAAATCAACTTTAAAATTAATTGAAATGTTAAATAAATATCAATAAATAGATTTATATTTCTGTGTGATACTTTCAGTTCTGGAGGAGAAACACAGGAAAGGTAAAGGTGCTTCAATGTGTGAACAATAATGTGCTTTAATGTCCACAAAATTTATAGACAAAGGTAATGTCATAGTTTAACCCCAGCTGGCAACTAAGCACCACCCAGCTGCTCTCTCCCACTCAGTGGGGTGGAGGAGAGGATCAAAAGGGTAAAAGTGAGAAAACCTGTGGGTCGAGATAAAGACAATTTAATAGGGAAAGCAAAAGCTGCACACGCAAACAAAGCAAAATGAGTTCATTCACCACTTCCCATTGGCAGGCAGGTGTTCAGCCATAGCCAGGAAATCAGGGCTACATCGTATGGTTACTTGGGAAGACAAATGCCATCTGAATGTTTCCCCCTAACCCCTTACTTCTTCCTCTACCAGCTTTATATGCTGAGCATGGTGTCATATGGTATGTGGTATCACTTTGGTCAGCTGGGGTCAGCTGTCCTGGCTGTGTCCCCTTCCAGCTTCCTGTGCACCTCAGTCTACAGGCTGGTGGGGTGGGGTGAGACACAGGGAAGGCTTTGACCCTGTGTGAGCACTGCTCAGCAGTAACTAAAACATCCCTGTGTTATCAACACTGTTTGTGGCACAAATCCAAAATGCAGCATCATATGAGCTGCTATGAAGAAAACTCCATTCCAGCCAAAACCAATACAACCGTCAAAAATTTTTTACCTAATTCTTTGAAAATAACAGAAAGCAATGGAATGATGGTGCTCAGCCAATTTTGGAGGCATCATCAGGAATCGAGCAAAATATTTTCAAACTCTGAATGTAATCCCAGAATTATTACATGATAACAAATACGTATACAAGTAGCTGTCTGAAGAAGCAGAAATTGCTACTGATGATTCTCAAATCCCACTTTCTAATTGCATCTACCTATCATATATGCTGAAAGCTTGTTATCTTTAAGCCAAACATTTCATTTTGACATCTATTACCATAATGTCTGATTACCTTGTAGTTCAATTTTGGTAATCTATGAGAAGACAAAATTTACACAGGCAAACTGATAAAAACTTGAAAGCATTTCACAGGACTAAGAGAAACATTATAAAGTAATCAAAGATCTAAGCTGAAATTTTACTGTAATTATGGCATAATAATTGTCTTATTTGTTCATGGTTTGTTTTTTTTGGTAGTGCATACAGTTAACAAGCAAAACACCTGTCAGAAATATGTTGGCAAGCAGGGTTGTATCATCTCGGTGTGGCTCTGAACTATTAACAGGTAAAACCTTTGAACACAGAATCCTTGATACTAAACACTATGTGCACCATCAGCAGCAGTCCTCACTCTGAAATGCAATTAGAGATTCTGAGCTTTACTCTGTAATATCATAGGCATAGAAATAAGGTACAGAGTGAAATTAATAACACATTTTTTAAAAGTAGTGCACTTGTAAGTTTATTGGTTATGTTTCATACTGAGAGAGGACAGTAAATTTTGGGTTTTTTTCTAAATCCATTTAAGAAGTTAAGCACTTAGTTGAGGTATGTACACACATCAAAAGATAACCCAAGAGTTCAAAACTTCCTCTTTTGCTCACTGTTTATTTCTGACAATAAAATGTGATATTTTTTGACAGACTGAGGTAGAACTGTTGCAACATTACTTAAATACCAGTTTACAAATTCATCTATCTAACAGTAATGCCTATTTGGTGAATATTTACATTCCTCCCCACCATTTTATATTTAGGGAGATAAAATCTGTTTGGATACACATCTAGCAGTTGGCATACATCATTAAATAGGTGCAAAGGTGAAAAGAAGAAGGCAAAAAAGAGAGTGGGAAGTAATTCAGAGCGTTACTGAGTGCCTGATTGGTCAGCGTTGCAGAACTAAGGTTGATTCTTTTTTTAAAATGGAAAGTCTGTATTAGTAGTAAAAATGGAAAGCTAGCATTCCACAGACTCTGCTAAGGAACTTGTAGCAGTTCTGTGATGGAATCTTCAAGTTTGGGTAAAATGTTTGAGTTTTAGTTCTTAGAATATTTCTTCAGTTAAGAGCCAAACTCCTTTTAATTAAGTAATACTGAAGATTTTTATGTATAAAACAAAATATTTTTCTGTTTCTTTATGACCTTCAGCACTTATTATAGATGTTAGTCAAATTAAAAGCTGGTATGTGCAAATATTGATGTCTGAATGATAATGTGATACTTTATTTTTGCTCTGCAAATTTCATCCGTTTAAGTGCTAGAGGTCTGTAAGAAAAATCTCATCCATTATCACCTTGTACTTCCTTTCAGAGTACATTGTAGAGAGATATTAATTTATTTATGTATTTTATATGTGCAGCATGGAGTACACTGGATGTTTTCCCACTTACCAGTTTTCTTTATAATGTTAAACTTGTTTAGTACGGTTGTTTCATTTTCTTTCTACAGTGATGGGTTCTTAGAAATGAGTTGGAATAAGGAGTAAAGGTGGATATGAGTGTGGCTTATGTTCATAATCAGCTCTGTTAACCATCTGTGTTCATTTGATTTAATCACGATAGTCAGGTTAGCCTCTAAAAGTTAGGCTTCTCTAAGGCAAATCAGTGTTAGACCGTTGAGTACCTTTTTGAAATTTTCTCTTGTTCTTTCCGAGAAATAAATTTGCTCCCTACATGAAGTATTCTGGGTTCAGATTCACAAATATGAAGCAATAAAATCTGTTCGGTTTAGAAGATGGACCAGTGATGCCAGTGAGCTTAATATGACCTCAACAGGTCTAGAGTTGAGCACACTAGATGCTTTCTTGAGTGAGAGTAGAGTTTTCTTCTGTTCCATATTCTTTATATTAACACAGTCCTTTCAGATGGAGGGAAATAGGAATAACAAAATCCATCAGTGCTTCTCCCAAGGATCATAGAATATGGCAGAAGTAAAATCTGAACCAAACTTCCATTGGAAGCTTAAATGTAGGCACTTTTACTGCTGAGAAAGTTCAGTGATAAGATCCATTTTTCATTTTGTGTAACTGTAAGAAAGAAAGTTAAAGATAGTACTACTATACTCTTCAGTATTCTGGGCTTGAATGTTTGCAGTGTAACTGTTTACACTGAGACTGAAAATACTAATTCAGTCAGGAGGTATATTTTAATATTTATAGTGTTGTATTCTATATATACACACATTCTGAAAACCAGGGGGCTAATATTTATTTTTTTATTTAAAGAATTGAAATGGAGAACTGTTGCATGCTTGTTGAAGTTTCGGAATTGCACAGGAAATCTGTCAGCTGGAAGTTTAAATAAGCTTGATTTTTTTGTAATTTTTTTTTAAGTATGTTTTATTAAGTAGTCAGTGGAATGCCATGATTGGCAATGACTATTGTTGGACCACTAGGCTAAAGAAATCAAACTTGGAGATAAACTTCAAATGGAAAGATGACCTTTTCAAAAAGGTCAGTTTGCATTAATGGCATCATCTACTTGTCACTAGTCTCTTCAGCAGAAAAAAAAAAAGAAAAAGAAGAAATGGAAAAATCTAAGCATTGGCAGTGCTTCTCAATGCTACATGATAATGGCACCCTCAGTAACAGGTCCATTGTATTTATGTCATTATATTCTCTTACTTCAATATTATGTTTGTCAGCTGCCCCTTCAGATTCATCAGTCCTACATACTGATGAGCTGTAGCATCTAATATATGTCTGAAAGCTTAACAGAAATATTCTCTGCTTGTCTGACGAGACAGTCATTTTCAGAAGGTCACAACCACTGTTCTGCACTTTGGAAAGTGCGTCTGTCTCTAACAGACTGACTGTAGCATTAACTTCTACTGAAACAGCTTGCTTCTCTTGCATACTAGCACTGTAGATCCTATAGGTAATTGTAATTTTGTCAGCCTGTAAGGAGACCCTAGAATTCAGAAACCTTCCAGTAAGATCCTGGTCCGGAGGAAAAGCTTCATAGTGAGAATATTCATATTTCAGATCTGATAATGGTCACAGGAGATGAACAGTTGCAGTTCTGCAAGAATACCACTGGCCGTTTGAAAAGTTACTGTAAAAGGAACAACTAAAGGCTGAGATCTTTGTTCTTTCGACTTACCTAGTGCTGGGACTATGCTTCTGTTATAAAAGAAATCAGAGAAATTCTGCTCTCAGCTTTGTCTTCACTGCAGGTTCTCTCAGCATTTTCAGAGGACGAAAAGTCAAGACCATCACAATTACTGCCTGTTTAAAACAGTGTATCTGATGTGTTTATTGGACTCTTTATCCACCGTAAAGACATAGATGATGTGTTACCCTGCCACACCTCTTGATAAACTTCTTTTCAGAGTAGGTTGCAAAGGCATCAAGCAGAGCGTTCTGTTCAGTGCTACACGTTTATGTACTCCTCCCCTATCCTTTATCCTAGATAGATTAAGTATAGTGTTTCCTGTCTTGAAAAGTTCAGTATTATTGCTGGACCCAATTCAGTCCGTCTCGCATATCTATGACTAAGTGGGAAATCCCTGCTCTTCTAGATCCTGTGCCAACATCCAAAATCTGACTTTGATGTCTTTCAAGTAGAGTATCAGTCCATCAGACACCAGTGAAGAAAGTGCAGGTCTGTCTGGAAGTCTAAGTTTTACCTTTTATTAGTGGCTTAGATGGTGTGCAAATGGTATTCTTCCACTACTACCCAAAATCTTTTTGCTTGCAGGTTCACCCAGACTTAGATTTCTTATTCTTCTACCACTATTGACTGAATGCCTCAAAACCTGGACTAAATTGCTGACAACGATCAAATCTGAAATTTGCTGCTTCTCTGTCCATTTCTGTTGTTTGGCTTTGTAATGAATAAATACACTGTCAGGCATTGGCATATTGTTAATAGCTATTTTTAGGTAGTGATCTGATCTGTGTGATTCTGATTGTAGTCTTTTAAGAAAGATAAATATGCCATTTGAAAATCATCCTCATGTAGGCATTATATAATTGGAATTTTACGATGAAACTGTCCAATTCCAGGCCCTCCTGAGCAGCCTGGGCTGGCAGGTGTATCTTCTTCCCAAAGTCATTGCAACCAGCTGGCAGCCCAGGGCCAAGACTGTCGGGCAGTTGCATTGTGAAGTGTGTGTAAAAAGTGCAAAGAGCTTGCACATCTGTACTGGGCAGGGAAAAAGTAGCATGCTAGAAAAAAGATAAAATTCTTTCCCTTGTATTCTGCAGAAAGCAGTCACAGCTGGCTGCATTTTCTTCTCTAGCATTTCTAAGCTACACTTTTCACTCCCTAAGCATCATTCTAGGGATTAATTTCTCCAAGGTATTTTTAACAGTGCCTCTAAGCATCATTTTGATCTTCTTGTAGGCTGAGGTAGCTGTTTGGTTTGTACTTAACCATGTAACTATACTTTAGAGATTCCTGACTTAGACTACTAGTAAATGAAACAGCTATAATCTCCGACTCCAGTAGCAATGATTCTGGAGCTGTAAAGCTGCTCCTTTTTACGCAGACGCTTCAGAACTTAGCTGATTATATAAGGAAAGAATTGACTATGGAAATAGACCTTATCTTGGCCGTGACAAATTGCTGACTCCATGGTCAAAAGCTCCTAGCATGCTCTTTCTGTTTTCCTGACAGACAGCAAAAAGTAAACATTCAGGTACTCACCGTGAACGGAGCTGTTTTGAGGAGCTATTTTGAAGTTCATGACAAGCCATGCCTAAACCTCCTTTCTCTGCTGGCTGCATATGCTGCCTTTTTCTAATTATGGAAGAAATTATCTGTATTGACTATTGTTTTCCTTGGTAGACTCTTTGGATTGCCTTCTGCAAGTCTAGGGACTTATAAAACCTATTTTGTACATTGATAGGATAAGAATTGATTGAATCATCTATCGCATTACTCATTTCAGAGCATGAGATCATTTAGTGTACAACTGGTTATATCAGCTGGTACTTTTAGTCAAGAACATAAACTAGAGTATATGAGATGTAGGTGTAATATTAGTGGCAATATGATGGTTTTTAAAATATTGCATTTCCTATTATGGGAATAATTAAGTTTAAAGCTTTTGCTAGGGAAAAAAATACTGCAACATCATCTTTATGTACATCTTTGGATACCTTTTGATTACCTTTGAATTACCTTTGGATTACCTTTGAAACAAATCATAAGATGTCTAGTTATAAATCTGATGAGAGGTCAATCCACTGTCTCCAAATAAACTAAGACTATATTGTAATACATCAAATGAAAGTATAATCACTCTTGTCCCCTCCTTGCAGTACCTTGTTCAGTTGGTTGTGTTAACTTTAGCTTATAGATCCTATAAAAAGTTCAAAACATTATTTCCAGTTCTAAAACTTTCTACTGAAGGATTCCTTAAAAGGAATTTCCCCCAATGCATATCTAATGAATATATCACTTTTGAACTAATATTTTTGTTTACTACTCTTTCTTTGTTATGTCAAAACAGCATGAGAAAATCTACAGAAAAACATTCATTTAAGTCAGCTTTGCCATTAGCCAACAAAACCTTCTTGAATGAAACATTATAAGCATCACTGATTATTCAAAGTAATTTTCCCCTATTAATGACTAATTTCATACTATACCTCATTTTCTTGATTTTGATTTACTTAGTAATCCCTTAAAATAATCTATTGATGTCTAAATGTCTATGGCAATAAACTCATTTTTCTCCCCCCGCCCCCTTTCTTTTTTTAAGACGTTTGTTACTTGCTGTTAGGATATGGCTTTGGTTCATGGTGATTCTTGCATCAAAAAATACAAAATTCTAAAGATAAAAATATTTTTATTTTTAATTCAGAGCTTCTTCATCTTTCTTGAGAATAGTCTGTGGCATGGATGATCTAGGACAGACAGGAAGCACCCTGAAATGGGGGGTTCCATAAATTTGCAATAGAAGTTTATATCCAAGGAACTAACTAAGGATTCAGGCTAGGTTTAGACTTGTGTTCATAACCATTTTGAAATATCCTTAAGTTCTTATACTTGGAGACAGCTTCTCAAGGAGAACAAATCCATATAGTTCCCCTGAGATAAGCTAAACTATACTTACTTGCATTCATTATGATTTTCATATTACTTGATTAAAAGTTTCCCTGTAACTTAGTTTTGTAGTTGGTAATATTTAATGACATAGAGGTATATTTACTTATCTTGTGTCGCCAGGTGGCCAAGAAGGCCAGCAGTATTCTGGCTTGTATCAGAAATACAGAAATAGCCAGCAGGACTAGGGAAGTGATTGTCTTCCTGTACTTGGTACTAGTGAGGCCACACCTCAAATACTGTGTTCAGTTTTGGGCCCCTCACTACAAGAAAGACATTGAGTTGCTGGAGCATGGCCAAAGAAGGACAAGAAACCTGGTGAAGGGTCTAAAGCACAAGTCTTACGAGGAGTGTCTGAGGGAACTGGGATTGTTTAGCCTGGAGAAAAGGAGGCTCAGGGGAAACCTAATCACTCTCTACAGCTACCTGAAAGGAGGTTGTAGCAACATTGGGGTTGGTCTCTTCTCCCAGGTAACAAGGCGTAAGGCAAGAGGAGATGGCCTCAAGTTGAGTCAGGAGTGGTTTAGATTGGACATCAGGAAAAATTTCTTCACCAACAGGATTGTTCAGCAGTGGAACAGACTGTCCAGGGAGGTCATGGGATCACCATCCCTGGAGGCATTTAAAAGACATGTAGATGAGGTGCTGAGAGACATGGTTTAGTGGCAGGATTGGCAGTGTTAGGTTAATGGTTGGACTTGATGGTCTTGAAGGTCTTTTCCAACCAAAGCAACTATGATTGACACTAAAAAATTTCAGAATTGTCAGTTTTTTCCCTCACATTTTTCTGCATTGCAAATCCTTTCCATAATTGACACAGCACAGACACTGACTTATTATAAAGAATCTTTCATGGAAATGTACTAGACATTGATCTTTAAACATGCAGTGGTAACTGACAATGTCATAAACAAAGCAGAGTACTTTAAAGGTAGGTGAAAATCCTGTGCCTTTCAAATTGTTTGCATTTCAGTTTCTTGAGTACTTTGATGTCAATTTCCCAGTTGTCATAGATACTTCTAAGCTGGCCAATCCTAAATTTCTCATCGAAAATGCAAGCGGGAGAAGAATCCAGTACTTTGTTGATTTCAGAAACAATCCATTCTGCCTTTATGTACAGTGAGGTGATGTAAGCCACAGGTGACAGCAGGAGCAGCCTAGGCCAGCGTCTCCATCTATTGGCGGTTGACACCGGCGTTTTCACAGAGGAAAGCAGGAGTTCATAATGAACAATGATGACCTTAACACGTTTCTTCCAGACCCATTTCAGATGGTGATTGGTTGGGGCCTTTAGAAGAAATTTGAACTAAACCTGATACTGTCTGTTGTAACTTTTAATGATCACATCCTTTCTGTCACACTGTGATAGCAGCCTCCTTATTTATATTGTTATCTAGCAGAATATAAAGCTCATTCTGCTTGCACTTTGTCGTATTTTTCTTTATAAATGTAAAAAGGTGCAAGTTAAATTGGGCAGTGTCTTTCTCATGTTTCTTGTTTCTTCTCCCAGTGACAGATATATAAATAATGATTAGGAGACATTGAGACAATCCCAGCCTTTTGATGCCTAGTCCTTCTTGCCATTCATCTTATCTTTTCTGTGGTTTTTAGAAAAAGAAGGGCGCAGGGGGAAGCACAGACTGATTTTATTCTTTTGAAACAACAAATACAATGAATGAGGTGTGATGACTATGAAATCATTTTGTGTTTTTGTGTATGAAGTTTCTAAGACAGGAAGTTTTTAATACAGGAAAAGCAAAGGAAACCTGATTGTACAATTTTATCCTGCTTGCATGGGACTGGACGTAGTCCAGCGTAACGCTGGAATCTGGATCTGGTTTTTTCTTTTGTGAGGTATAAAGTTCACTTACCCATGTAACTGTTTCAGTCAACTGTGAAACAGTTGCATAATTTTATAAGCTAATTTTCAGGAAGTTTTACAGGGAAAAATCTCAGCTCAAAACCTGACAGTTTTAGAAGAGCAGTGATTGAAGAGAGGAGTTTTATCTACACTGTAAGGATTGTAATTTGTTGATACAGAAGTTCTATCAGACCTTATGCCAGTGTAGATGGCTTTTTTTGACAGATAATTTTTTTTCTCCTGATACAACTGCATTGTCTTTCCATGTGATGTGTACTAAGATGTCAAAAGTTTTCTTCTTGGAAGGTTGTCTAGACCTTTTTGAGACCTGTTTATTAATAGTTAGAAGCAATATGGAAAGGGAAGGCAGAGGGAGGGGGGAGAAGAGGGGTGTTTAATACCTTCCAGCATCGTGCCTGCAGTAGTTTGTAGTTCATATACACTGAGACCACTAGCATGGTGGAGGAAAAAAAGACAAGCATTCCTAGTTATATTTGTTGTTAATATTCACAATAATAAAAATACAGTATGTTTACAGACACTGTGCATGTGAAAAGATTCACTATATGATCCATTGCAATTTATTTTATGTAGTGGTCCTCAGATAGGCTGGAGAAAATACATAAGGATTGCTTTTTTTCACACTGTATATGTCAACCTGTCATTCTACAAAGCCATATTCCTGGTATAATTTACTGTCTACCATATTGCTGATGAAAGGTTTATTGCCTGATGAGACTAATTGCTACAGATTATACAATGCTATTCATCTCTTTGAGAAATCGAGCCATTTTACATGACTATAAAATTAGTCTTTTACTATATAATTAAAATAATAGTGTCTTTGTCCTGCTTACTTTATGGTTTGATTGGCATGCACAAAATAGTTAATACATATAAAAATGAAATTTGCTCTGCCAGCCTTGGTCATTCAGAAATGATATACAGAAATTGTAAAATCACACACAGTCTAGTGAACAGGAGACAGGATTCACAGAGCTCATTCTGTGCCATCTATTCTTATGGATATGTGAGGGCATTTATGATCCACTCTGCTTTTCCTCTTGTGTGTAAACACAAAAAGCAGAACAATGATTTTTGTTTGTGACTGAAGATGGAAATTATGCCTTGGAGAGAAGTTTACCAACGTCAAGCAAGGCCTTTGCTGTAGGGAAATGTGTTACTGGAAATATAGATGTATAAATATATATACACCTATGTACAAATACACATGCACATATGTATATATACACCAATGGATCTTACTTTCTCAGCTTGCCAGGGCTCTGACCAACTGTGTTACTGTGGAAGAGTTAATAAAGAGCAACTGAATTTCAGTCTGGAGTGGCCTTCTTTTTCTGGGTGGTGCAGCTGCCTCGAAAGCATAGCTTACATTAGTAACAGCTTTGCCCTTCGATTTGGCAAGATCAAGACTCTTCTGCTGATGTAGGAGTACAAAAAACAGCAGATAGGAGATGTTGATGGTAACTTTCTCTATTTGTCAGCTTTTCATTAAAGGGATAAATGTTCTGTAGTCTTTGGCAAAGATCAGTTGCTGCAATAACCACTGTTTTCCATCACTACTTCCTTTCCCCTTCTTCCCATTCCTGTCATCATCATCTGGATACTTAAATAGTTTAATTCTTCATGCTGTTCTATTTTAAGAGGCTTTTTAGGATGTTTGTTTTTCTTGAGTTTACTTGGGCTTTTCTTCTCCTTTGTCACGCCTTCCAGTTTCCTCTTCGGGCAGTTAATCTCTTGTGCTGGAATTATCAGTGTTACCTCTTCTGGAATAAATGTGTGTTCTGGAAAGCTGCTTAGATACTGTTTGTCAAAACCTTCAATGGTGCTAAAGTAAATGCACATTCCTTGATCTTGAAGCTATTCTAGTTCATGAGAGTCTAACTTAAAAACCCCACAGCAAACAAAAACTTTTGGTGCTTGTAATCTTGAGGTGCAACTTCCAAACAAATGCATCTTTAGTTTTAATTTGAAAAAAGCCAAAGCACCATAAAGAGATTTTGACCTCTTAAAGGGCACTCTGTAGCTAAACTGCTGAATTGGATGTCTTCATATCAGAGGCAGTTTCAAACTGTAAAGTTTTTTTTCTCAAATATTTCAGTCCACTCTTTCAAAATCTGATATTTGGCATTAACCAAAAATAATTTTGCATGGAAGCATTTTCTGAATGCATAGCAAAGCATCCAGTAGTATGTCAGTGCAAATAGTTTGATTTTAGGGGAGGTGGGAGGAATGATGTCAATCTTTTTTTAATTTACCTCAGCTGAAATGGACAAAAGAGCAAAAAAGTCCAATTAGTGTGAGCTCAGAGGAGCACAAGAGAGGAGAACCAATAGAGCCGTCTCTCCTGTAATGCTGATGATAGCAAAAATAGTCAGATAACTGAATGCTGTTGAACTTCTTGAAGCGAATGGAGTGCTTTAAAAGCCCAAATAGATGAGTGAGACTTAGAAATAGTTATTAAAATTGAGACAGAAAGAGAAAACACATTGTAACAGTTTAACTTTTCAATTCCAAATCTAAATTGAAAATATTTTTTTAAGAAGTTCAGAGAACAAAAGAAAGACCTGTGAATCTTTATGTTCTACTTTGTCCTCAATCTTTTTTTCTCCCCTTGTAGTTTAAGTCAACTTGCCCTGTTTTAAAATTCATCAGTACTTAGAAAGAAGAAAAGAATCTGATAGAAACAAGATTTGAAATAGAAGTAGATTTGAAGCATTTTTTTTTTCTATTCTAAGTTACAGGTGTTGGGGTTTTTTTTTGATATCTGCACTAGAGTTATGATGCTTGTTCTATGCTTACATGTGTTGCTGCTCCAAAGAAATTTAAAAAATTGAAATAGTTGCTGCAGCAACTGCGATAGAAAGAAACAGAGGAGAGTTTCTTCTGAAGTGCATCGCGTGCACCTGTTAAGATACTATATGGGACTGTTGAAAAGTCCAGAAGGAAAGAAATCTAGGACTCATATTTTCACTCATTGTTTGAAAGTTACATATTTGGTTTACACATCATTCCTAGTTGGCTTTATTTAGACATGGAAAAAACCTCACAGATTTTCTGAGGACTGAACTATTCTATAGTAAATGGAAAGCATGCGTATGTTACTGCTTTCATAAATAAAAGCAAGCCTAATATACCATAGCATTTTTGATCAAAATGAATGGCATTTAGACAATTTGGATTCCAGCATTTCTAATCAGCTCTTCTGTGAAACAGCTGTGGTATGAATACTTGGTTGACTATCAGAGTGATAATGCTGATTTCAAAGTACTACAAAATTGTTTAAGGTGGCTTATTTAGCAATTGCACAGTTAAAAGTGGGTATAGAAATACTACACATTAAAGACTGGCAAGTTTTCCTATCTGGAACTTGATCTGTTACAGGGGGGGGAATAATTTTGTTCAGAATCTGAATGCTTTAAAAAGAAATCATCAAAATGTGGGGGGAGATTCAAGCTAGGACATGTACTGAGTGAGTTTTATGGCCTCCTTATTTTGGCCGATAAACGGTCGAGGCATCTGTTGGTATGAGCTAGATCTGGAATGGTTTGTTATCACTTAAACTGGTGCAGTTGTGTGAGAAAGGTTGTCATCAGACTGTATGCTCAACTTGATATTTAGGCCAGTGAACTTCAAAGAGAAAAAGGGTCATTAATTTTCTAGTTCTTGGCAATGTAAGTTTGAGCCTCTCCTTTCCTGTCAGAATGAAGGAGTGCTCAGCTTTTTTTTTTCTCCTTATAGGGAAAATTCTATTTCTCTTCCTTCCAGCTTCCCTGATTAGCACAAAAGTAAAAATAAGCTTCAGATCTATCTCTCAACTCAGAATAGACAAAGGTGCTCTAGCAAGACACAAATGTGTCATAGAATCAAGATGCTCCAGAAAGAAAGCATGGAAAGTGAAAGTGTCTCATTTGCATATGCTATGTAGGTCATGGCAAAACTACCACAGCTCTTCTCATTGGCTTTTATTGCATAAAATCACACGGGTCTTAAACTAGTAGAAGTAGGGAGAATTGTCCTAGCCTTTTCGCAGTCAAATGCAAGCACTTAGTCTTGGTAAGCACTTGGTATGTAAGCACTTGGTTTAATTCTCATCCAGGTAAGGAAGATCAGCTTCTTTTGACACCTGCGGGGAATTTAGATGATACTTCAAAAACTATATTTACAACATTATTAGCTACATGCACATGTGTGAATTGGGAAGTGGGGTGGGTGTGTGGGTGGGTGTGTGTGTGTGTGTGTGTGTGTATTATTACTATTCTTCCACTACATTAGGTTGATTGGATTTTGGTCTGGATTGGATTGGGTTTTGTATGGAGCCAAGCAGAATACATTTGCTTAAAAATATATCGATACAAATGCGCATAACAAAGACAGCTTCAGATCTATTTCTTTGCACCTCATTTAAAACATAAAGCAAAGTATGTTAGCTTGTTAGACTCTGTTGACATCTAGTGGCTACTGGAGCAATGGCAAGCTGTTTAACCTTTCCACATTGTATAAAGGAAGTCTGTGGGGAGAACTGATCGGTGAGAAATGTGATAACAGTTATGCTATTTTAACACTCCTGATGATTATTTGAGATCTTCCACTACAGAGTTTGAATAGTGCTGGTTTAGAGATTTGTTACGCTTTGAGAACTGACGGAAAACTGATTCTTTATTCACAGAGACCTCTGTCACACTGAAAGTTCAGTATTATTTTATCCTTCCATGTTTAGCATGGCTCTTTAATTCTTCACTGATGTGATTTTTACTTCAGAGTAGACAGCATCAAAGCTCAGTCTCAATTTTATTAAATTTCATTTTAATAATGCAAGGCAAATAATTATCCATAATTTTTATTTGATTACCTGTGGAGCACGTAGTAGGTGGCTGAAAGTATGTTCAGAGAAACTACAGTTTATTGGAAAGCAGTCAGAGGAGTTGGTGTGATTTGGTTTGTACCTGTGAAAATACACCTATCTTTTCTAACACTAAGCACATTATATTTTTTCTCAAAAATAACTGCAGTTGAGTATCTGTACTGCTTTGTTTATTTCATTTGTAGCTACAGAGGGAAGAGTTGACTTCCTGTCTCATCTCTGTATGACTTATACTGTAAAACTAGAAACTTGCTTGGAGGGAAAAGCTTTTAATGATTTCTAACCATTAATGGGTTTTATGCAGCTGTGACCTTCAAAATTACTCCTGAATTATCATCTCAATATTCAGATTTACTGCAGTGTTAAAAGAGATTCAAGTGAAGAACTTCTTTCAGAAGCTCAGGTTTCTGTATCACGTGGACTTTCCATTCACTGTTTCATGCTTTCATTTTAAATTAACTTCATAAGAATAAAGGTTATGCTTCTGTACTCTTCAATGTGATTATAACAGCCATGATAGAAAAGAAGAAAATTGTAAGCTGTTTCCAGTTCTCTATCTGTCTCTGAATGTCTAGACCAAAAAAAGCAGTGTGGTTTAGGTCTTTCTGTCCTTTTGTCTCCATTGAAATGAGATTTCATTTCATAATCCATTTCTTCTTTTAGTTAAGGCTAGATGGAAAATACCAACTTCTGTGGATGATTGAGTGTAGTAATCATGTTTGAGCTCGAGTTAAGTTTACTCATATTTGAGTAAACTCATTATTTCCTCATATTTGAGTAAACTCAATATTTACTCAGATTTGAGTAAATTGACTAATCTGGAAGTTTATTTATTTATGTAAAATATAGTGGTGAAGAGTTAGCCTGTTACATATATAGGAGCCGTGATACACTAACTCCTGTCTATGTATCTATCTCAACACTCAACTTGCTGTTATCTTATCTCCCTACAATTTAGCTGGGTTTTTTATCATTCTTCATTACCTTATATTTAAATGACAGTCAAGCAGATTAATAAGACTTGTTCACTACTGAAAAGGGAGTAGTAATATCACTGTATAAAGTATTTTGGTCTAGAAGAGGTACTAAACAGTTTAATAAGAAATGCTTAAGTAACTAATGGCTAAAAGTTTCACATCTTTCTTATAGTAGGTCAAGCTGTGGTATTTAGAAGGCTGTTTTAGAGAGGGAATATATCTGTTGGGAGTTGAATGACAAAACCACAGAGCTAATAATAGAGTTGTCAGTCTCAGAAATGTTACTGTTTATTTAACAAACAATTTGGAGAATATTTGTTGTCATTTTGTATTCTGGAAATAATGGTGATGGTGGCTTGATTTTTAATATGGAGTACAGCAGCACTGTATAAATATTCATATTGAGGATACCAGCCATTATTACATATAAAAAGCCAATTTCTTGTTTTTATTATGGCTTGTAGACAGGAGTGCATGTTCCCACTCATCCAGAATAGGAACACTTCTCACATCTGTCATAGCCTTGAAGGAAAATGAGAGAGAGTTCTTGGTCTCTGGATTAGTATAAGCAATGTGTAAATAATGGGCAAATCAGGAAATAAAAAAAAAATATTATTTGAATAACTTGTACATTAGGAGGTACCAGTGAATCATTTAATGAAAGAATTCAACTAGATTAAAAATTTGTCTTTGTAATCTTTACTTGTTTTTTAGGTAATTGCAGTTATCTGTTTCATTAATCTGTCACATTCTAAAGCTAAAATCATAATGTTTATCTAATACTCCTCTGCATACTGGTATTTTGGAGACGCTGGAGCAAGGAAGCAGATGGCAGCTTACATCAATATTTCACACCTCTGATAAGAGATAAAATAGAGGGATTCATAATACAGTCTCTGAAACTTCAGATAGTGCCTTATTGTATGTATTTCCAAAGAAAAATACTACATTGAGTTTCCAGAGACTTAGTAATGGGAGGATGTCTTTGCAATATGGTTAAGTGAAGAAAGCAGTATAAAAAATGAGAGACATATAAAGAAACCATGCAGTGGAGGCCCTGAGGTTGAAATGACTGAAACATGCTTCATTAAATGAACTATTCTGCTATAACCTAGATGAAATTCTGATAGTATTTGAATAAACATTTGAAGACTAACTCCTGTGGAGAATGTGGTGCACCAAGCAGTATATTGAACTGTCCATAGTTAGGTACTGTGAAGACATGGGGGTGGTTCTCACTATGCCTGGTACTTGTAGGAAACTGAAGACAAGTTAATACCAAGCCAAATAATGTGTGCAAAACATGTATTTAAGTTCTGAAGGCTAAGTATAACAGCATTCTTCATGGGAACTAATGGAACTTTCAGTGCAGCAAAACACACAACTGTTTTATTTATTGGATGTTAATAATGAAGTTATAAAAGAAATGCATTTTTTACTATACATCTTGTTCCTGGAATGACTCCATGGCAAACCTAAGGAAGCGAGTGGTGAATAGGCCAAGACAAGTAAAACTGTAAAGCAAAACAGGATAAAGCTACCCCTGAAAAAGTGTTTTCCAGTGTTGTCTGTGGCAGTGACATTTCATTTAAAATACCTGGGTGGTGTGGTGTAAAATTTCAATTTTAGAATCCTTCTAGTGGAGGATTTGGCGCAT
>WUAM01000125.1:3540127-3551758 GCA_024336885.1 Actenoides hombroni
GAGGGCTCCAGAGCTGGACACAGTACTCCAGGTGAGGTCTCACCAGAGCAGAGTAGAGGGGCAGAATCACCTCCCTCCATCTGCTGGCCACACTTTTCTTGAAGCAGCCCAGGATGCAACTGGCCTTTTGAGCTGCAAGTACACACTGTTGGCTCATCCATAGCTCTCCTCTTGTCCACTGATGTAGTCACTCCATTGTAGAAGGCCATTAGGTTGGGCAGGCAGGACTGGCCTTTGGCGAAGCTATGCTGGCTGTCTCTGGTCACCTCCTTGTCCTCCATGTGCCTTATCAGAGCTTTTATGAGAATCTGCTCCATGATCTTCCCAGGCACAGAGGTGAGGCTGACAGGTTGGTAGTTCCCAGAGTCCTCCTTTCTACCCTTTTTAAAGATGAGTGCAATGTTTCCCTTCTTAGGGTCAATAGGAACTTCACCTGACTGCCAGGAATTTTCAAATATCATGTAGAGTGGCTTGACAACTACATCAGCCAATTCCCTCAGGACTCTGGGACGCATCTCCTCTGGTCCCATAGACTGTGTGTGTTCAGGTTCCACAGCTGGTGCAAACCTAATCTTCACTTACTGTGGGAGGGGTTTGTCCCCCTGGGCCTCACCTTATGGCCTTTTAGCTTGGGTGATGTGGGGAGCGAGGTTGCCAGTGAAGATCAAGGAAAAAAGTTGTTGAGAACCTCAGCCTTCTCCTCGTCTGTTGTTACCAGCTTGCCAGTCTTGCTCATCAAGGTGTACATTTTCTTTAACCTTCCTTTTCTTGTTGAGGTACCTGTAGAAGCCCTCCTTGTTATTCTTCTCATCCCTTGCCACATTCAGCTCCAACTTTGCCCTGTCTTTCCTGATCTCATCCCTACACAATTGGGCAGCATCTCTGTACTCTTCCCAAGATACCTGTCCTTGCTTCCACTGCCTGTGCAGCCTCTTTCTTGCCTTTTAGGTTGACCAGCAGGTCTCAACGCATCCATCTGGTCTCTTCCCTTCCTTGCTTGGTTTTTTACACCTGGGGATCAAGGGCTTTTGTGCTCTATGGAAAGTGTCCTTAAAGATCTGCCAGCTCTGTTCTGCCGCCTTGTCCCTGAGGACCATTTCCCAGGGGGTCCTATTGACTGGCTCCTTGAGGAGCTGGAATTTTGCTTTCCTGAAATTTGGGGTCTTGACTATGCTCCTTGTAAGATTCCTTTTAGTTCATCTGCCTTTTTACTGGTATGCCTTTGCCACATTACTCACTGTGTGCACAAATACTTCAGGGTTTGATCTGTCATTGGGAAAGCTGGGAGCTCACACAGCTTTCTGACTACTGTCCTTTTAAGTAAGCATTAATTCTTCACGCTGACTGATGCCAGTAACTGTGACAAAACATTTTCTTGATAAGCTAGTAGAGAAAGTATAGTACTTTGCAGCATGTCTTATGAGTGCAACAAATTAAATGTTCATGTATTCATCAAGGTGCTTCAGAAACCTGAATGCCACAGGGAGCACTTAAGGCACTTATAAACTCACTGTATTTTTCTCTTGGTTAAAAACTCTTATCATTTCAGAGTAAATATTGTGTACACTATATTTAAATCAAAGGTATACTTGTTCTAATAAAAATTTTAAGGTGTCTATGGGTGACTGTCTTGGAATCTGTTTTAGGTTCTACAGCAACAGCAAAAAATAAGTAGAAAACAAACATTTTGTTTGTTTGTTTCTCTGTACTCCTCCCTCAAGATTTTGGTGAAATACTCTTTAGTCATGGAGAAAAAAACCCTTTGTTACGTGCTAGGACAAGAACAAACATTTCTGCATAGTTGAACTGCATGTAGTGCAAAAGTATCTCCAAATATGTAATTTTTTTGATCTGAGAATTTGAACTCTACATGTTAATGTCTCATTGTCCATGTTGAAGCCTGCTCCACTAAAATATCTAGCTTTAGGTGACTTCTGTTCCTATCAGAAAATACATAGCTCGCTTTAAAAGTGGGTTGAGTACTATTTTTTGTGAATTTTATGACCAAAATGATAAAATACACTTGCCACAGATACTTTATTTTGATAAATTGATTTTTCTGTGCTCTGCTGTTCATATTATTGCCATAAGCTACTGTATTCCTGCTAAGAAATAGGAAAAATGGTTTAAAAAAACCCTTCTTATATTAAGGTATTAATTAATTTTTTAAATTAATATTTTTAAAGACATAAGAGAGAAAAGAATAATAATAAGCAATGGCCTGGAGCTTTAACCCTCATGAAACAATGAAGATGCCAACTGATTACCTTTTACAAATAGACTTTCGTAATAAAAAGATGTTTCTGAAATAAACTACGAGAACAAAACTGCAGATGGTTTTGGTAGCAAATCAAGACAGCTGAATGCCTTTTTCTGTCCTTGCATCACAGTAATTCCTTTCTGTCCTTCTCGATATTATCTGTGAAATTGAGGGAGAAAACTGGTTGCTGCATCAGTAACCATCAGTTGGCTTGATAAGGTGGAATAAAACACTTTGAGAGTAAAGGACGAGGCAGATAAATTGAGGAGGAAAGCAATATCAGCAGCTAAAAGACCAAGCATAAAGTTGGCATAGATATTTGGAATGTAGAAGATCTGAAAAGCAGTACTAATTGCATGATCAAAAAATGAAGAAAACTGTTTACTTGAGGTTCAGAATGGTGCAGAATGTTTTCTTGCATTCTATCTTTCTGCTGTTTGCTAGTACCACTGTTTTATCCATGAAAAAATACTTTATAATTTCAGGAAAATACAAGCTTCCTTAAAAAAAACCCAAACACTGCATGTGCATGCAAAAATGCATGCTAAAATTTCAGATGAGATTTTTTTTTCCCATTTTAGAACTATGTTCTAGGGGAATATGAAGCCTCTAAGAAAATTTGTTACCTATTTTTGAGTATTTCCTTACTTTTTATATGATTCTGTAACTTATCCCCCTTTGTAAAAATCCTGGCTGCATCTTCTCAGTAACTCCTCACAGGTATTCAAAGCTGCTCATAAGCCAAGCTGAACAAGCCCCAGAGCCTCGCCCTCTCCTCACATGGCAAGTGCTCCAGCTCTGATCTGCTTGAGTAGGATGGGACCTTAAAGATCATCTTGTTCCAACCCCCCTGCCATGGACAGGAACACCTTCCTCTAGATCAGGTTGCAAAACCCCATCCAACCTGGCCTTGAACGCTTCCAGGGAAGGGAGCATTCACAACTCCTCTGGACAACCTGTTCCAGTGCCTCACTGCCCTCACTGTAAAGAATCTCTTGCATCTAATCTAAGTCTACCCTCTTCCAGTTTGAAACCATTACCAATCACCTTCTCACTGTACTCCCTGATGAACAGTCCCCATCTTTCCTATAGTCCCCCTTCAAGTACTGGAAGGCTGCTGTAAAGTATCCCCTGAGCTTTCTCAACCCAGAATTTAGTCTTTTTTCCTACACTTCCTTTTTGTTCTTTTTAGTTCTCTGTGGTTAAAGATTCACAATTTACCTTCATTTGTATTTTTGTTAGGACTTTGGTTGCTCTAAATGATCTATCTATCCCATTCTATATCCTTCCTTTGAAGAACTGAATGATTATGCATTTTCATACGCGCAGCTCAGCTTGTGAATATACACGTCTTAACATGATTGTATGATGGGCTTCTTTTAATGATACTTAGGATTTCCCACTCCCAGGATGCCTGACAATAAACATTATTTCAGTCAAGGAATTTTTAAAATAAGATCCGTGGCTAGTTTTGTTGATGTTATTAGGGTAGGCACTAAGGGTAGGTGATAGTTTCCTGTATTGCTTGTATTAGAAAGAGTGTGGCAGTCAGGACCAGGGAGGTGATTGTCCCTCTTCTTGTCATTGCTAAGGCCAGATCTCGAGTACTGTGTTCAGTTTTGGGCACCTCAATACAAAAAAGACATTGGTTTGCTGGAGTGGGTCCAGAGAAGAGCAGCTAAGCTGGTGAAGGGCCTGGAAAGGAAGTCTTATGAGGAGGGACTGAGGGAACTGGAGCTGCTTAGTCAGAAGAAAAGGAGGCTGAGGGGAGACCTTGCTGCTCTCTACAACTACCTGAAAGGAGGTTGTAGTGAGGGAGGCGGTGGTCTCTTCTCACAAGTAACTAGTGATAGAACAAGAGGGAATGGCCTCAAGCTGCACCAGGGGAGGTTTGAACTGGACATTAGGAAGAATTTGTTCACTGAAAGGTTTGTCAGGCATTGGAACGGTCTGACCAGGGAGGTGGTGGAGTCACCATCACTTCTGATGCTGTCTAATTTCTCATAGCATTTTTAACTAGTGCCTTAATTGAGAGATTAATTTCCTCTGCAGAATAAGAGTCCAGTTTAAATGTAGGTAAAATGTGTTATTTTAATACCGAGGGAGATGCTGGGAGGGTGCTAATGTTTTGGAAAATGTTCTTAGAATCTAAAAAAAGAAAACAGTTTCTGTTACATATTTTCCAAGATGTGTTTCTGTTTGTAGAAATTCGGAGTTAAAATTCTTGACAGGAAGAAAGTCATCATTATTTATCTGTAGAAGGATGTTTCAGATGTTTTGCTAATTTGCCTTGAAAATGTGTGCTTAATTAATTAAAACTGCCACTTACACCTTGATTGCAATTAGCAGAGCTCTTTTAGCACTGTTACATCTTACTGCTACCTCTCTTCATTTTTTGACCAGCTTTGCCTTTTGAATTAAGAAAGTATAACTGATTTCAATGTAGGCCTCAAATCTGCATCTTTCATGACTTCATACAATTCAAGATTGATGTGTGGTATGATTTCCCACCTGCTCATGGGCTGCTCAGTACAGGGTATGACACTCCTCTCTGGGCCACCCAGCAATCCACTGGAAAAGTACAGGTTGCAAAAGGCCATGTACCAGAGAGTTAAGGCACCCCCTTCATGTTCCTGGCTCCCCTGTTCTCTGGCGACAATAACGACCATTGCCTCCCGCCGTGGGTCAGAGCATTGAGGCGTCCCTCCCACCCACCTGGCTCCTACTCCCCTCCTTATTGTCTTGGATGATCAGTACACCCTCTTATGACCTGATACATTTGTGCTTGGGTTGTGGCCTGGAGGGAAGATACCAGGACCCCAAGATCCAGTAAGTTCCAGGCATGCTCAAGCCAGAATATTGCAACACTTAAGTTAGGCTGAAATGAAAGAGTACCTGACAAAAGTCAGTTTTCTGAGAATATCGATCCAGAATGAGACCCTTTGAACTCTCCTGGATTGCAGTGGACTGCTTCCAGCATCTCCCCTGAGTTGAGATCTCTCTCAGGACTGCCTGCTGATGAAGTTGATGCAAGGCCTGGGCAAGAACACCTCCTCAAGACTCAACCTTTGAGAAATGCCTATGCATTATGAGTATTTACTCTAAAGTCAAAGAGGGAAATGAGGCTGGTGTCTTTTTCCCACCTCCCTGTCTGTCTAGGTGTTTGACTCTAGGCATTTGCTTTTATGAGTGTGGGCATCTACCTACTCCACAGGACAAGTATTTCTGTGCCTGTGTGCTTTGTGTTTATGCATATACACATGCTTTGGTTGGAGATACCTTGTAGTAAGTTAGTGTGAATCTTGTCATCCTCGAACCCGTAATTAAGTCATTGTTTACTAAATCACTTGTTATAGTAAGCGCTGCTAAAATCAGCCTTTGATTTATCTCATTTTATTAATAAATCTCAGTTTATTTATAAATAAATAAATTGCTGATAAATCAAACTTGGTCAAACGTAGTCATCCACAATAGCTGGTCATACAACTGTTTTGAAGACAGCAACATGATGGTGTTATTGATACAGTTCAGAATGCTTCTACCTGGTCCAGGTTTCAGCATGCAGTTGTTTGCTTAAAGCACTGCCTTATTCTGGAATGTGAACAATAATTAAAATTCTGCGCACCCCTAATTTTGGAGGGGATTTTTTTTCTGCGTTGGAAGCATATTTTGTAGTGTAGTTGTGGGTCATTGATAGCACTGCACAAGGCATATTTGCAAGAAAGGACTTTAAGTGATTGATAAACTCAGGGGAATTTTTCAAGAAGTACTTTAAAGAAAAATGCATATTCATGATACTCTTACGTTTTCTTTATAAGCAGAGTAAATCATGGTGAGAGGTAGATTTTTAAAGCATGAAGCTCTCAGCTTTTACTGTGGAGTCAAATAAATACCTATATGCTGTTGAAAGGAGGGAGTGGGCTGAATTTTGTTACATGGAGGCCCAATGAAATTCATTTTTCCTATGTTGTTTTTTTCTTACTATGTTTTACTTAAAATATATTAAAAAAATGTAGTGGTATACATTTGTCTACACATACATTTTTACTCTACAGAAAAATGTTTGTAAGACTAATTCATAAATACCTGGTTTTTTTGTGAGCGATGTTTGAAGCTCCTACACTCTGGTATATTTCTAGTTGTAACTATGTGTTAGGAAGCAAGCACACTGGCTAGAAGAAGGGAAGCTATGGTTTCTGATGGTCTCCGGCTAGTAGCAACCTTCCTAAGCCTCAGATAGGGCACAAAATCTCAGAGAAACAGCAAAATGTCTTTACTTTCTGTGGACCAGGCAAAGGAGACATTTTCTTTGAAAAGATGACACATTTTACTGATAGAATCATAGAATCATAGAATGGTAGGGGTTGGAAGGGACCTCTGGAGATCATTGGGTCCAACCCCCCTTACCAGCCCAGGTACACCCAGGGCAGGCCACACAGGAACAGATCCAGACGGGTCTTGGAAGTCTCTAGAGAAGGAGACTCCACAACCTCTCTGGACAGCCTGTTCCAGGGCTCTCCACTCTCACAGTGAAGAATTTTTTCCTCACATTGAGGTGGAACTTGCTGTGTTTCACCTTGCTACCACTACCTCCCATCCTATCACAGGGCACCACTGAAAAGAGACTGGCCCCTTCTGCTTGACACCCACCCTTCAGATATTTGTAAACATTTAATAAGATCCCCTCTCAGTCTTCTCTTCTCCACGCTAAACAGTCCCAGGGCTCTCTGCCTTTCCTCATAAGAGAGATGTTCCAGTCCCCTAATCACCCTCATAGCTCTCCACTGGACTCTCTCCAGTATTTCCCTGTCCCTCCTGAAGTGGGGAGACCAGAACTGAACACAATACTCTAAATGTGGTCTCACTAGTGCGGAGTAGAGGGGAAGGAGAACCTCCCTTGACCTGCTGGCCACACTCTTCTTTATGCACCCCAGGATATTGGTATGAGTGTGTTTACACTGAGTTAAATGGGACTTGAAAGGCGGGGAATTCCAATGTTGTCCTCCTAAATTCTGACATGTATTTCCTTAGAACTAAAAATGTTATTATGTATATGAATCCTTTTGGAAGACGGTATTAACCGGCAGTAACTAAAGTCAGCCTGTTTTAGTCATCACTACCTGTCACGATGCAGCACACAAGTGGGTTCAGGATACAAAATGAAACTCAAAAGTTAAGTAGAAGGAAGATAGAAGTAGTAAAAAAATAATGACAGCTTTCATTTGGACATATCAGTAAGCCAGGCTAGTTATAATCTTTGTAGACTTTTTTTGGTGTATCACATTTCCTAAATTAAAAAGGATAGAAAAGTAAGTCACCTTTCTAGTCCCTCAGCACTGCTCTCAGAACAGCTAATGGTTAATAAAGCACGTAACAGGATGTGTAAGAAGTCTTTTTTGGGATAGTATTGCAACCTGAAATGCTTTGGTAAAGAATGCACTGAATTTATGCCTATCACCCTATTCCATCCCATTCCAACCTTTCACCAGACTCGTCTAAACCGGAAAGAGCTTACCACCATGACCTGAATATTAAAAGCAGACCTATGGCTAGAAGGAGCTCTGTGGCATGTGGACAGAAGCTGAACTCTGGAAGTCTCAGCAGCTGTCAGTACTGAGTTGTTGCTGATGTTACTGTACTAAGACCAAAGTCTGCTGGCTTTGAAGCTGCTCTTCAGCAGTTATAACTTCCAGTATGAGTCTTGACAACAATTGCAATGACCACTGCCTGGAATCCAACTCTCTCTGACACACTGGGCATACATGGCCTAACTGCAAAGCAGAAATCCTTCTTGCTTAAGGAACTATTATAGACTCCTCTAGAGCTCTCTTCTCAAGGTTGTGACAATCAGTACTTTAGAAAGGATGCACACAATTTAAAAAAGATGCACTAGAGCCTTGCTATCCTGAAGTGTCTCTGGAGGTCATGGTACAACTGGGATTGAAGATGATGAGGCCTGGACATGGCAGCAGGGGAGATGTGGAATGACTATAGCACAGGATCCGAGATGGTCTTTGTAAAACTTGACCAGCACACCCACAAGACCCTTCAGATGACAGAAAACCAAAAACTGCTCCTTAACCTGTTGTTATGATGTAATGCATGCAGGTTAGTTCCATCGTTCTCAACACAAGCTATCTCCTTAATCTCATACAACCCCAAACTGATTCATCTCTGTTGGCACTTACCTGACTTCCAAGGAAGGAGACATGCTCATCTTGCCATTATACCAAGATAAATATCAAAGTGAGCACCTGTTGGACACTTTGTCACATTTTTCCATATTTTGAGTTGAGGTGTTTCCTTACCTGAGAGCAACTAATTCCAGTAACCAGTGAATTCGAACTTGTTCAATGCCACCATGCGGAACAGAAGAAATGTAGGCAAGGTTCACCTCTTGGTCTTTGCTCAGGTCAAATAGGTCAGCATGGCTGTGAGGTAAAGGAGGGCTTCAGGAGAGGAGGGATAGAAAAGAAACAACACATTGCAACTTTAACAGCAACTCCACAGGGCATTCAAAGATCCCTATGCTATGTCCCTCTATCACCTGCAAGATCCTCCCTGGCATGAGAAGCACTGTCTAGCATGAGATGAAAGCAAAATGGAGTTGCAAGCTATTGGGAGCTCACTGGCTACATGTGTAGTTTGACAAAGCAGAACACAACTTAGGTGCATTTCACTGCCATGCTCAAAGGGAAGTCACTGTTGCACAGATAGTAACCTCAGGAAGCAGCAGTACAAAGAAGTCATGCAATGGCAGCCATCTTGTGTCTGTGTAACCAATGATATGGGACCTTGCTGATATGATATGGACTTGCAGAGGTCTCTAGTAAGACAAATATGGGCTTGATCTTCCTGTTTAAGTCCATGCAGTGACATCAACTCTTGCTCTACTGTTGAAGCTATGCTTGTTAGAAGCAGAATTAGGCACAGGAATACGTGGCTTGAGGCTTCTATGATACTGCAAGCAGTTTAACCTACTCATGTCTATACAGCAGTGATCACATTAACATGATTTTGGTGTCCACTTATTCCACTGAAATTAACATAATGCTAAGGCAAATTTCTGCTTCCTCTATCTCCACAGAAATATAGCTGCAAGATGGACAGAGATGTCACCCCAAACCTCCAAAAGTCAGAAACTGAAAATGCTGCCCTGTTGACTACGTTTGGGCATTCTTAGAGATGCTTACTAACCCTCCCGGTAATGTGCAAATTCTGAGTGTTAAAGCATTTGTATTACAAGAAAGATAAAACAACATTGTCCCCAAGGTTTGGTAAAATACTTCCATGTGTCACAGATTCACAGAATCATTAAGGTTGGAAAAGACCTGTAAGACCATCAAGTCCAACCGTTTACCCAACATTATTATGACCATTCAACCATGTCCTGAAGTGCCACATCTACATGTTTTTTGAACACCTTCTTCACACTGCAAAGAGAAATGACTTGTGCTCTAACTACAGACTGTATATAGACCTTGTAAGTCAAAAACTAATAGAGTTCATGCTTTGCCTGCTGTGATCTGATGGGTGGATCAGCTCTCTGCTGACTGTAACTATGCTGGGAAGAGTCATACTGTCATCCCTTTCACCTCTGTCCCTCTCCATATATTCATCCCACTTCCAAGGACTCCACTGATGAACCTGCTACTGTATAACCATCTGTGCACATTCTTGTCTCCTGCGTCCTTATCTGAAAGTGCAAGTTTTGCCAGATAACATCCTTGTAGTGCTTCACACAAGTACATGTGAGCCCCTCTGCGCAACCTCACCAGCATACAAGGCACTTAAAAGTAATATTCCTGAGATTGCTTCAAGTCACACAAGTGAGACTGAGAGGTTACCAGTTACACTCATTAAGAATGTATCAGCCATTTGAGTCTTTTTAATCGTTCAAGTGGATAAGGGCAATGTTGAGGGAGTGCTTTACTACTACTCCAAGATTCAAACCTGCTTCAGTTCAAGCAGTTGCAAAGAGGGAAATCAAGGCACAAAACACACAAAACATTCATCTATTTTTGCTTAGTCTACACTGAATCACATTATGAAGGTCACACTCTGTTAGAGAGAAATCTAGCAGAAATCATGATGAGACGCAAAAGAAACCTGGCAGAACAGTGAGGTTTGTTAATGGTAGTATCAATATCTATCCTGTCCTGTTCTGAGTGGAAAGTACCCATCCAAGAGAACATCAAGCCTTACTCCTCGGCTTTATCAACTGCTGATCCACAGCTATGTATTTACCAAACTGTCTGAAACTGCAATGTAGAAACAAAGCTTTAAGAACTGGAGCCCAGTTCTGTCACAGTGTGAGCTTCCAAGGGAGCTGGGATGCTACAGCTTGAGAAATAACAGTCCTGGCCAGGTGTTACAATTGAATAGCTGCTGACCCATGGAGAGCCTCTGCTGCTCTTCCTCTGCGTTCCCCTCACAGGCTTTTCACATTTCCAGCTTTCCAAAGTTTCTTTCACACAATTAAAATCATGGATGTTTCTTGAGCTGCAGTTTAAATGGCTAAAACATACTATTTTTAAGGCAGTTTTTCATTAGTGTTTCCTAACACTGCAAGCAAAAATTACAAAAAAAAAAAAGAAAGAAAGAAAAAAAAATTCATCCAGAAAGCCCTAAACATGTCTCATCATCAGGTCCTGTTCTGTCTTCCCACCAACATGGGAAACTAACGAAAAAATTTTCAAGTTCTATCTTAGACTGTGTTTATGCATTATGAAAAAAAAAGCACACTTTTGTACAAAGCACACACTGCTGATTCCATCCGTGTTGCAGCTCTTATCCGTACAACTTCTATTTAATCCACTGTATGCCTAAAAGGTCACAATCAGTTCAGAGTAACATACAAGCATGACTGAGAAATACACTGCCTTTTGCTTTTAAGCCTGCTAGCAGCCTTCATGTATCTCACAAAAATTGAAGGTTATTCAACTCCAGTTAGCTCAGCAAGACTGGCCTTCCGCCAAGAAGTGATACACTGCCATGACATGAATGACTGGAGCTGTGATTTAAGCATGCTCTCATCCATCCCCCTGGCTTACATCAGCCAGACTCACAGGCCACTTGAAGGAAGATGGTGAATGTTGAAAGTGTTTGACAAGGACAAACTCCTCAAACTAACAGCCAGGTAAGCTCTGCCTGGGCCTATTTAGGGACTGTGACAATGAAAACTCTGAAAAGGAAAGAGAATGAATTCCAAGTATCAATCTATGTGCTGGGTTGGGGAAGAGGGAGGACTTTGCATTTTCGAGGGCACGGGAGACCGACAACGGAGCGCGTGAGCGAGTGGATCCCAGCTGGCCCTATTACGCGCGCCCCTCTCTTTCCATTCGCCGGCCCCCTGCCCAGCCCAGTGCCAT
>WUAM01000125.1:3551858-3619174 GCA_024336885.1 Actenoides hombroni
CTTCCCTTCCCTTCCCTTCCCTTCCCTTCCCTTCCCTTCCCTTCCCTTCCCTTCCCTTCCCTTCCCTTCCCTTGTTCTCAGCCTCTTCTCAATCCCCTTCTCTTCTTCCCTCCTCTTTTCTTTAAAACAACCCAAATCTTTTGCTTCACCTCTGCGATCCTCCTCCTACCACATTATTCTGGTTTTTACTGCTCTGTGGCAGTCAACTTTTCCCACTTTCCCTCTTCTGAAAACCACACCTTGTAAAGCAGGTTGCCTCACTCCTCTGTTCCCTCAACACACATTATGTGACTGGTTTGCCTACGAGAGAATGAGAGATCCCAAGATGCCAGGTCAAGGAGAAGGAAAGGAATTACGGAGTTAACAACCCCACACAAGACAGAAAGGCGGGCTGTGGTGACATCATCCCTCCCTTGTGTTCCCCATCACACACCTAGAGTTCCACAGCCGTGCTCTTGCCCTCGTTACGGCGAGCGCTCTTTAGCTGCATTCATGCAGTGGACTTCCATAAACGTGTCACAACCGCTGCACGGGTAGAACAACGAGAACATAAACGTCATCGCTGTTGAGCAAGGCTGAAATTCAGCCACCTGGGCCTACAAGAGCTGAAGCAGATGTCTACACGCATGCTGAATCGTGAGATCTATTCAATTGCGAAGCATGACGTACCCCAGAGGGATATTTTCTCTTATGTTTTATGTCCTTTGTACGGCAAAGCACTAACAGCTTTTCCCCAACACGGGGGTTTTGCAAAGCAGCCAAACCAGACCTGAGCTATACTATTCTCCCCTCCAACCCTTTTGCTTCTTTCTCCCCCTCCCATCTATTCTTTCCTCAAATCAGAATCCTATGTTGCTTCTAGAAAGCACTACATAATATTTCATGTTATCTTCCATAGAAACATTTTGAGATACTGAAGTTGCAACACACTGCAACAACAAAGTCAAAATAACCACTGCCAGGAAAAGTCACGTGATCCTTCCTTTAAGTACTAGAAGAAGAATTAAATATACTTAATTCCACTTCAGAAACTCATAAATAATACCATTTTAAAGGTATCAGAAAGTGAGCGACTAAAATATAAGGCTCTTTTTAGACACAGAAGATGGATTTGTTTCTACATGATCATCAAAATTTCATTTTGCCATTAAAAGCTGATTAATGCAGAAAGCAAGCATCACTTCTCTCATGTAACGCCAGTCATTTTTACGGTACCCACTTCTGCAGTAGGCACTTGACAATGCTACCGAAAAGAAGTGACAACCCAGTGCAGCTGCACTCATTTGGAATACCCACTTTAGCTACTTCAGATTCACTGGAAATCAACTGGAGCTAGAGCAGGGAATTCTTACGTAATTTCTTTGCCCTGTGACAAGTTTATTGCGCAACTGTAATCACACAGATTTGTGGGATGGAGAGTCCTATCTGATTTTTTCAGTTATATTTAATGTAAGGTTCTTTTGCAAAAATCTACAGAATTACTCCATGTTTTTGATACGTAAACAACACAGTAAAAGCCACTTTCGTAGAGGCAGATTTTCTTAGGTTGCTATCTTATACTGACATTTCACTGGAAATGATACATTAACTAGCAAAAAAAACCAACCCCACACCCACAAAGACATAGTCTGAAAACTTACCTCTACAATTGTACACAGAATATGTTAAATGAGAACTTTCCATATCGGTAGGAGGAAAGGGACAAAACATCTAGAAAACTGCCACATACTATTCATGAGTCACTGAAAAAAATACCTGACACGCACATAAAAAATAAAAATATTTCTTATATGACGTTATATAAAGACATACATTTCATATCCTCTCCTCAGTCTTTTCTATCATCATACTACGGCGCCAAAAGCTGAAAAGAAAATGAAGCTGGAAAAAAAAGCCCAAGGTGACAACCTAGTGAGAGCAATTAAAAAGGAGTAATAGGTGTGATGGAACCTGCAATTTTTACAGGTCATTATTTTCTCAGGTTTGGAATTCCAAACCACAAGAACACATTCATAGTTAACGATGTCAAAGATTTTTTCAAAATTCATCACTGTCACAGATGGCAATGGTTACACTTCTCTTCACAACTTCAACAGCTGGCTGCATGAACTACAAGCAGCTGGATGGAATCCACTTTCAACATAAGCCGTAAAAACTACCGACAACTGTCCTACCTCTACTACTTTCATATCCGAGAATCAAAAAGAATGTGGAGGACAACATAAATCAAAATGAACCAAAATTGAGCTAATTCTACATCTACCTTCTGAAGAGTTTCACTCTATCACCTCAAAAGTATACACAAGGCACAGCCAACTTGGGTTCACCCAGGTAAGTCCTGTCTAAATCATTTGATACCCTTCTGTGATAAGGTCACCTGCCTAGATGGCGAAGGGAAGGTGGTGGATGTAGTTTCTTTGGATTTTACTAAGGCTTTTGATTCTGGACCTGGCAGCATCCTCCTGGACAAGCTGTCCAAGCATGAGATGAGCAGGTGCACAGTGTGCTGAGTGAAGAACTGGCTGAAGGGCAGAGCTCAAAGGGTTATAATCCTACAAAGGGGAGGTTCAGACTTGACATTAGGAAACACTTCTTTACCAAGAAGGTATTTAGATAATGACCTTAATAATATGCTTTAACTTTTGGTCAGCCTTGAAGTGTCAGGCACAACATGGAGCTTAACTGCACACTTTGTAAGTTTGTCAGGCATAGGAATAAAACCTCCTTTTCCTTGACAGGCTTGAGAGGTGGGCCCATGCCAACCTCATGACGTTCAACAAGGTCAAGCGCAAGGTCCTGCAACTGGGTTGGGGCAATCCCAAGCACAACCACAGGCTGGGTGATGAATGGATTGAGAGCAGCCGTCAGGAGAAGGACTTGGTGGTGCTGGTTGATGAATAACTGAATATAAACCAATAATGTGTGAGCACAGGAAAGCAAATCACATCCTGGGTTTCATCAAGACAAGTGTGGCCAGGAGGTGAAGGGAGGTGATTCTGCTCCACTGTTCCTCTCTCATGATACTCTACCTGGAGTACTGTTTTCAGCTCTGGGGCCCCCAGTGTAAGAAAGACATGGACCCACTCAAGCGGGTCTAGAGGAGGGCCACAAAGATGATCCAGGAGCTGGAGTATCTCCCCTGTAAAGAGAGGCTGGGAGAGTTGGGGTCGTTCAGCCTGGAGAGGAGAGTTCTCTGGGGAGAGCTTATAGCCTTCCAATACTTAAAGGGGGCCTACAGGAAAGATGTTGGAAGGCATCTTTATCAGGGAGTGTCGTGATAGGGCAACAGGTTTCAGACTAAAAGAGTCTGTTAGATATTAGGAAGAAATTTTTTTACAGTGAGGGTGGTGAGAGACTGGAACAGGTTGCCCAGGGAAGCTGTGGATGCCACCTTCCCTAGAAGTGTTCAAGGCCAGGTTGGACAAGGCTTTGAGAAACCTGGACTAGTGGAAGGTGTCCTTGTCAGTCGCAGGGGGGTTGGAACTAGGTGATCTTTAAGGTCCCTTTCAACCCAAACCATTTTATGATTCTATGATACTTCAGAACAGCAAAGCTAGGCTACAATCTAAATCTGCACGCTAGAAGTCATTTATGGTATGAAAGGTGTCAAATAAAATACCCGTTCTAAACAGATCACTTCAGATACAACATGCAAGATATCCTGCATGCTGAATAACACCAGTCTGACTGAGCATAAATTATGCCACTGTTCTTATCCAAAGCAGAAGCACTACCATTTAAGTCATCTATTGCCAGCCCATTAGAATGTCTTTAATTAATAGGTGTGTGCTTGTAATTTTACAAGTGATTATTTTACAATGATTAGGCAACCAATTAAAGTTTTCTTCTGATTTAGACGAATAAGAAAACCCCAGAATCTACTGTCTATACACCTAAGGAAAAGACTGAAACCCGTAGGAAAAAGGACTACATTTAGGTAAAGATGTATCTACACCTCAGTGTAGGTGACACGCAACAACAATAACAAAAGCCATAGGGATGATCCCAGCTTGCAGAGAAGACGACGACGATGACTCTGGATATAGTTTCCTTGCTTCATCTTCTCCACTATTAACCAGTTAACATTGCTAAGGCTTTTAATTTCAAGTTCACACACCAGGAATTAAAACAGAAATAATGTTAATATTGCAACTTAGTTCTGAAGCAATAATATGTTTAAAAAATTAAGTCCTAAGGTACCTCCATGACATGGGTACTACTGCACCTTCCCACAAAGAAAAGAAAGTCACAACAGAGTATACAGTCCAGCTAAAATGGCACAGCAAGTCAACAGCAGCTCCTGAAACAGAGGTCTTATGACTTCTCCATTCTCTGCCCTAGCCAGTAAAGAATGAATGTAATGCAATTTATTTTAAAATGTATTTTCAAAGGCACAAAAGTGAGCAAAACACCCAACTTGCACTGAAAGGCACTGAGATTTGGTATGTGCAGGAGAGGGAAGACAGGTCTCACTGAGGTCTTCTGAAAACCCTCCCCAAAGCACCTTAAAGTACCTCAGTCAAATCCACACTTGACAAAAGCTCAAAAAACCAAAAAAAAAACCCCAAAACCAAACCAAAACAAAAAAAGCAAGCACTTAAAGCTGAGAAATTTTGTAAGGAAGTGAAATTAAGATGTGAATCATTGGGAGCTCAGTGAAAAACTTAATGGATAACAGATACCATTTAAGTAACCATTAACTCATTTTATCAAATACAGCAACGGTAGGATGCTCACTCCAGGTGAGAAGGAAGCCATTTCAAGCAGGGTTCTGTACTGAACCCATCAGAGTGGGCAGCAGCAAGGTAAGCACACATCTGCACAGAGGGGCTGCAGGGGAGCAACGTATACTTATACAACAAAGTATAATCCTGCTCTGCTCACAGGACCCGAGGAAGTTAGCTCTGTAAGTGGGTTTTTTGGAGTAAGTGATGAGGAAAGGGAAAGATGCAGCACTGTGCAGATTTCTGGGAAGTCTGCTCTCCAAGGAAGGTGCACAACCTAAGTCTGTGTCTTCTTGAGGTTTATCACATGCAATTTCACACAATAAAATTCTCCCGATTAACTACTCCAACCTTAACTAACCAAATCCACAACCTGTTGTAAGTCTGGTGCACCGAGCTCCTTCATCACTCATTAAATTAGATGTTAAACTACCTCAGTGATTCCTTTCTCATCCTCGGTTAGTACTTAAGGTCTCAAGCTAGTTGGACAAAAAAACGGAGGGCAGGAAAATGGAAGCAGTGAAGAGTAAATGATGGACTTTCAATCAAAGAGATGGTGTCACACACCATCTCACACACGTGAGAAACCAATGGGTCTCTCAAGGCCTCCTGCTCACTGGTGACAGACAGAAGTACCCAAGAACACTAAAGGAGTCTGATGGCATCTTTCAAACCAAGTAAAGCAAAAAATTCCTCATGAGTTTCCTCTTAGAATTCTTTCATTATTCTTTTTCTTTTTAATAATAATAATAAAAATTATAATTAAAAAGCAGGAACCCTTTTGCTGATTCACTGGTCTTTCATTCCCCCAGCAGGAAGAAATGAAGCCACGTTACATCCAGAAGACCTCCAGGGTTTTGGACAATTCTTCTCTTGCTTTCAGGGTTTTTTTAAATGTCCCTGCACAACTTGCCATTTTTAAGTTTGCTTACTATTTGTCACACCTTATTCTCAGTTCAGAAGTTTTGCTGAGGCAATATTTCAGTTGGTAATTTAACATTAAAAAATCTTTGGGTCTACAGCACGCCACACAGAACGATGCTCATTGCCCTAAAAAGAATACTAATTTTCCATTGTAAACCAACCTCCCCTTCCTCCCCTACCTATCAAAAGTGTCAATGACTTAGTTCTAGACTAGTTAACTCTATCAGAATTATCAATGCACTCTCCCTCCTTACTTTCCTTTCTCTCCTGGGAGTCCAGGCAGAATGGTTCTCTAGATCTAGAGATCTGACCTGGATGCACTTCACAACTGGACAGGGAAGACAGAGAAAACAAAGGAAAATAAAGTTTTCTCCGCTTTGCAGAAAGGAAAGTAGAACATAAGCCTAAATTGTCTTCCATACTGTTACCCCAAAGATCTGCAGCAGAATCAAGGACTCGGTAAAGGTATTTCCAAGTCCCACCTGAATTATTCTTGACCCCTTCTGACACCATTCAAAGCTGAAATAAAATTCAGTACTAGAGAAAGTGATTGCAGATCAACTGAGATCATCGTGTTGAAATTACAGTTATTTGGGGAACAAGAGGCCAGTCATTCCAGGACAGATGTTGCATGCTTAACAAATAAGGTTGTTACTATTTATCTCTGTGTTTGGGACTCTATTCAAGACTTCCCAAACTTCATTGCTTCTAGAACTTGTGATATCCCACGGAAAGGACTAGGGTACCAGATGGCAGGCTAGAAGCAAAAGCAGATGGAATAGCAAAGCAATGAATGTATTTTCATGGATATGGTTCACACAGTCAGAGGGGAACAAACTGCATAAATACTGAGAATAGGTCACCAGCTAGTGAAAAGTATTTTCTCTAAACAGAACACTTTCCAAAAGTTTCCTAGAAAACAGCTGTCCTCAGCTGCTTAGGGTCACTGAACAGGCCATCACTACAATTATGTCATTAAAATGCATGTACCACGTATCGAGAAAATGTCATAATTTATAGAATACAAGCAATATTGCTACAGCTGATCTTGGACACAAAGCCTGCTTTCTATACTTCAATACCAGCTCACCCAGCTCCATATCTAAAGACATAAAGTAGCAATGGGTTTAGAACAGATTTAGCATTTTTAAACAATCCTTTTATGTGAATTTCCCAGTCCCGTTTGGCTGGCAGAATGCCACCATATCATGCAATTTAATACTGCCATAACTGTCACAAGACATACTAGATTGCTCTATCCATGCTCTGTCTTCTATATATAACTGATAAGAGCTTGCATAATTAAGGCTGCATTCAGAAGTCTTAACTGTGTAACTAACAGCTCTTCGTAGTGAGCTTTCACTAGGTATGGAACACAGGTTTTCCTCACAACAGCATTTTTTTCTTCTCCAAAAATGCCTCAAATGTTTTGATGTCGTGTTTACAAGGATCTTCCATGTTAATAAGGGCTCTAATGTTAAAACCTGGTAAAATTCCTTTGAACTTTTAATATTAAACTGCAGATTTTTTCTTCACTCAGAACAGGAACAGAATTTCATATGAGTGTTAAACAAGGAAAAGTCTGTGTATTATTATTATTATTATTATTATTATTATTATTATTATTATTACACACTGGATTGTGAAACAACTGGAGACTCCTTTTCCTGAGACTGATCGAGGGGCCTATCTCACTTTATACACAGCACAAAAAGAAGCTGTCAAAAGCAGAAATACCTGGAAAGCTGTAAAAAGTTGATTTTGTGCAGTCGTGGTACTGTTGGCTCCAAAGGAAACCAAACACATCTAAATGTGACACAAGACTTTCCCTTCCCAGGCAGTAACGAAGATGTCACAAGAGCAAAATTTGAGATGACCACTATACAAGGTACGACATTTTGAAACAGTCTAAAGAACTAAAATCACTGCACCTTTTCCTTATAATTCAGAGGGCTTTCTCCATGAAAGGACCTTAATTTTGTGTGAATCAGTTAAGCACTTGCAATAGTAAACCGCAGAATAAACAGAAAGCTGTTTTGAAACATGGAAGCTAACCAGACTACATTGATTTTTAACACCAACTTTAGAACGGTCTCATTTTTTTCTTGCTTGCCACAAGACAATGAAATTAAGTTAGATATTAAACAGTCCATCTTTTACACTCGGTGGAATCTCAGCACCTTTGCAGGAGAAATAGGCCACTTGGTGATCAAGTAATTCACCAAAGATACTGATTTTCTTAGAAGTAGCAGTTGCAGGGTCTCAGGTATGCCACAGCATCACCACTACTCAAAGTCTTTTGAATTTTCTCTCAGCATTATTTATTCCTCTGCTATTTCTAAGTAGTTGGTGATAAGCACCCAAAACACCCTGAAAATAAGTGCTGGGTCTTCTAACACACTTCTACAGCTATTGGAACAGAATCCAGTTAACCAGTTCCGCTTTATGGAGCATTAAAGTTCCGCAAAAGCTTCGCTTACTTTCAGAGGCTTTCAGGACAATTTTTGGACAGCATTGGGTCTGGCTGAGCTGGAGTTAATTTTCCCCATAGCAGCCCTTACGGTGCTGTGCTTTGCACTGAGATCTAGAAAGGTGCTGATAACACACCCGTGCTGGGGCTACTGCTGGGCAAGGCTCGCAGAGCACGAACGCTGCTTCTTTCTCAACATTCCCCCGGCAGTGGGATGGGGTGGACAAGATCCTGGGAGGGGACACGGCTGGGATAGCTGACCCAAACTGACCAAAGGGATATTCCGTACCATATGATGTCAGTTAAACAATAAAAGCTAGGAAAAGAAGGAAGGAGAGGGGAGGAGGGGGGGGGGGGCATCATCTTGTCCTCCAGTCCAACCGCTGTATGTTTGGAGCCCTGCTTTCCAAAAAGGGGCCAGACATTGCCTGCTGATGGGAAGTAGAGAATGAACCTTTGTTTTCTTTTGCTTACACTTGTGGCCTTGCTTTGCTTTTTCATTAAACTGCTTTTGTCTTAGCCCATGCATTTCATCTTATTTTCTTCCCCCTGGGTCCAGCTGGGGGGAGGAGGGGGACGTGATAGAGCAGCTTGGTGGGCACCTGGCATCCAGCCAAGGTCAAACCACCACAGCCCTATTATGCCTATTTTTAATTAATGTTAGGAGTGGTCCATTAACCGCAGGCCATTTTGTCCTTATATATATTCAAAGCAGTCAGAAAAAAAAGTGAATTGAAGTCTCCAGTGTGCAACTGTATTCATTGCCCAAAAGCCAATGAGACACAGAAAGTCTCACCTTCTTCTTTCACTTCCCCTCCCTGCCACCAGGGGAAAATATGTAGTTTGAGTCTCCAGTAATAATCCGTATATGAAAACTGTGCCTGTTGTTTTAACCCTTTATGTTCACATCCTTTGGCATAAATCCCTAGCATCACAGCGAGTAAAATACTTGATTGTCAGAATAAGGATCCTTAGAAAAAGGCCAGTCGCATCCTGGCCTGTCTCAAAAGAAGCGTGGCCAGCAGACTGAGAGAGGAGGTTCTGCCACTCTCCTCTATTCTGGTGACAACTCACCTGGTGTTCTGCGTCCACCTCTAAAGAGGTCTCTTCCAACCCAAGCCATTATATGATCTATGATACTAGAAACACATAGAATACACTGTGTACCTTATAGATCACTTGACACCCACACCTGCGCATGCTGAGACTTAAAAGAAGTTACGAGACATCTGTTGTGAGCACCTTATCTGTAGGTAGTATAATTTGCATTTCTTTATCTTCTAGATACTTATATGGTTCCCTCGCATTCCACAGGCAGTAATAAATTTCTCCAAGATCTACCCTTGCAAAATAAGCATGATTATCTCCAGTTGAGAGGTGAAGAACAGATATACATAAGAATGGAGTGCATTGCTGAAGGTCACATTGAAAGTCTATGAAACAACCATAATCAGACCAGAAGTCCCCTAAAATCACAGGCTGGCTGTGACTACTCCCATGCTCTCCTTCCTGTCTGGCTGAACAGAAAGTCAAAAAGAAGCAGTAACACTCCCTTTTGCTTCCTAAACTTGAGACAAAATTATTACCTCTGACTGAAACAACGTTATAATGTTTAAAAGACTAAGACCTTAGTATTCATTTATCCTTCATATTCTTAACAAAATGCTT
This sequence comes from Actenoides hombroni, assembly GCA_024336885.1. Classification (NCBI taxonomy): domain Eukaryota; kingdom Metazoa; phylum Chordata; class Aves; order Coraciiformes; family Alcedinidae; genus Actenoides; species Actenoides hombroni. The sequence continues at coordinate 3,561,645 of WUAM01000125.1, forward strand.
ACAACATGATTCATAATTGTCCCACCAATCACTACTGCTGCTAGCGTTCGCTGTGTCAGAGCTGAGCAACAGTGGCTATTTTCATCAAGCAGAAATAATTCTCTAACAGCTCACATTGAGTTTATAGCATTTAGGAGCAAGGATGACATCAGTCTACCATTCAGGAGTATTTTAGAGTCCTTGCTTTGCATGATCAATTTTGATTCAATCCAAAACGGGTGCATGCCAACCTGGCTGCTTCCCAGTGAAAACCCATGGAGGTGATTTGAAGAACTGTAGGGATGAGACGGATTCAAATCTAACGAACAAGTTGCATGCCTGACATCGTTCCTTTTTCGAGCAGGGTATCAACTGCTATAACAATATTCACAGCTTGAGCAGTGTGTTCACTTTTGAGTGCCCCAGTATAAGACAGACATGGAGGTGCTGGTGCAGGTCCAGAGAAGGGCAACGAAGCCGATGAAGGGTCTGGAGAATATGTCTTACGTGGAGCAGCGGAGGGAACTGTGATTGTTTAATCTGAAGAAAAGGAGGCTGAGGGGAGATCTTCTCACTCTCTACAGGTACCTGACAGGAGGTTGTAGAGAGGTGGGTGTTGGTCTCTTTTTACAAGTCACAATTGAAGGACAAGAGAAAATGGCATCAAGTTGTGCCAGGGGAGGTCTAGTTTGGACATTGGGAAAAACTTCTGTACCAAAAAGGTTATCAGAGACTGGAACAGGCTGCCCAGGGAAGTGGCTGAATCACCATCCCTGGATGTATTCAAAGTCCGTCTAGATACTGTGGCCAAGGATATGGTGTAGTAGTGGCACTGGTAGAGTTAGATAAAGCTGGACTTGATGATCTTAAAACGTCTTTTCCAACCATAGCAATTCTGTGATTCTGTGAAAAGGAATGTATTTCCCTACAAGGTATTGTTTGCTGATAGCCTCTGACCAGCACAGTACCATAATAGTAATCTTCCTCAATTTTCATCCTAGACCACTAAGAAAAAACTCAATGCTCACATAAGAAATCCCACAGCACAGTGTGTTAGCCTGATAACTCTAGGATTGACACTGGTAATCAAGAGTATTAATAGCTTGGTTTTGATGGGCATTCTGTTTCTTTAGGAATATAAAACACAGACTTCATGGATTTGTAGTGCTCCTACCACTGAGGAACTAACCAGGAAGCTTACCGGTGTGATGTGACAACGAAAGCAAACTGAAGCACAGATTTAGGCTCAGAAAGGAGTTTCCCTGACTCGGGAATTCTATGATCCATGGGGGTAATTTGCTTATTCTGTAGTACTGTTCACTCACGGGGATCACATGGTCATTTCTGACTAACAATGTCCATACTACTGTACAGACCCAGAAGTCTAGGACTTTCCTGTGGCTTCTAACAGCTTTTTAAATATTTTTCATCTTTTATACAAAAGACATTTAGTTTATTTCAATCTACCAAAGTGTTTTATGACTTACAAGTGTGGAAGGCAGGTCTCTGGATGGGTATTCAACACGCCTTTCTGCACCATGCATATGTAAAATGTTGCCTGACTGAAGAGGTCTGATGGACTTTTTCCATAACGAGTTCTTCTCCTAACAGCAAGCCTGAGAAAGTCCCTATGAACACAGTACAGTGAATTTCACATCCTTGACAGCAATGTAACCAGCCACCGCATCAACCACCAACCAACCCTTCCTAATATGTCATAAATCAGCATCACAATTCAAACAGCTATTGTTAGGACAGCATACGTAACAAACGTCAGTGCTGAGGTTAGAACCTGGTAGCACTCTCTGGGTCTCCCCTAAACCAGAGAAGGCTTAAAGGCCAGGAACATACATCAATCCTCTCAATGAAAACTGTACAGGTCAAAAAAGGACCTCATCTTACAGAGATGACAAGAAAACTTCAGCATGAAAATATGGCAGCTGCAAGCATAACTAACACATCACCCCAGCAAACTCCTCATCAGAAGCTTGTGTCATACTGCAGTACAGCATATTTAACTATTTTTGAATAGGAACACAGAGCACCATTGCCCAATTCCCAACATCAAATCTCGAAGCAAACAGCCTCCCTTTAGGATCACCCAGTCTAGTCTTCACCATGCCCAGCTCCAGCATAGACTGCAATATCAGCTCACTCCACTATTGTCTGATATAAGACTCTCAGATTCCACCTCCTGGTGTGACAGGAAATTGGTTTTCTTTAAAATTTTAGAAATCTACTGTATTTGCTATAAAAGGTCTTTGGATTGTTTAGGCACTCCAAGGGTTCCTGCATCATTTATTCACAGAATCACGGAATCACAGAATGGTAGGGATTGGAAGGGACCTCTGGAGTTCATTGAGTCCAACCCCCCTGCCAGAGCAGGATCACCCAGGGCAGGCCACACAGGAACAGAGCCAGGTGGGGTTTGAAAGTCTCCAGAGAAGGAGACTCCACAACCTCTGGGCAGCCTGTTCCAGGGCTCTGTCACCTTCACAGCAAAGAAGTTTTTCCTCCTGTTGAGGTGAAGCTTCCTATGTTCCAGTTTGTGCCTGTTGCCCCTCGTCCTATCACAGGGCACCACTGAAAAGAGACTGGCCCCTTCTGCTTGACACCCACCCTTCAGATATTTGTAAACATTAATAAGATCCTCTCTCAGTCTTTTCCAGGCTGAACAGCCCCAGGGCTCTCAGCCTTTCCTCATCAGAGAGATGTTCCAGTGCCTTCATCATCTTTGTAGCTCTCTCTTGGACTCTCTCTAGTATTCCCCTGTCCCTCTTGACCTAGGGAGACCAGAACCGAACACAATACTCCAGATGTGGTCTCAGTAGTGCAGAGTAGAGGGGAGGAGAACCTCCCTTGACCTGCTGGCCACGCTCTTCTTTATGCACCCCAGGATACCATTGGCCTTCCTGGCCACAAGGGCACATTGCTGTTCCATGGATAACTTATTGTCCACCAGGATGCCAAGGTCCCTCTCCATGGGGCTGCTTTCCAGCAGGTCTACCCCTGACCTGCACTGGTACATGGTGTTCTTCCTCCCCAGGTGTAGGACTCTGCACTTATCCTTGTTGAACTTAATAACTTTCATACTGGTACTGATAACTTCTTAGCCTAAAAAGCCTGCAGCAACATTTGTAGTCTGTTCATTCCTAGTGTCCCTGAACAGTCCAATTTGTGGTGAAAAGAAGAATCAGAAATGTCTGTCAAAATGTAAAGTTTTTGCTTTTTATTTTATTTTCTACTTACGTGTGTACACACATTGTAATTGCTTTTCAGAGAAATACTTAATAAAAGACATGAAAAGCAGAAGGAGAAATAATGGCAGCACATAAATGAAACACTAAAAATACTGTTGCATAAAACAGATGTAAAGTTTTACATCTATTCTGATGGAGAAAGGCTCTGAGGGTTACTGAAAAAATATTTTAAGTTGAATTTAAGCTTAAAGAGGCAAAGAAATCTGCCTTACTCAGGAATTTGGGCCAATAGTTATTTTAACTCAGAAATGGATCTTTTTCTACAAACCAGGAGAAATCACTACTGAAAGTATTCCAGCAGACAAGCTCGGCAACACTACTCGCAACGAACTCGACGTTATTTCCAATGTGGTCCTACTCTGCTCTGTCCACCACAGACAGTAATAGCAAAAAAAAGCAGTACTGGGATTCAGGGCTGATAGAGCTTTTCAAAGTAGATCCTGCCAGCTGGGTGGTAGACAACAACTGAAGTTGGATGTGCATTTGTTTTATTTTTTAATGTTAGATTTCTTACAATGATATTCAGACTTCAGAGGTATCTTACAGGCCACACTGAGGTAGCATTGCTGAAGTGGTGGTGCTCTCTTGCAGAGAGGAAAGGCTGTTTCAGGAACATTTAGGAAGCAATTTATGCCTACAGCCTTCTTTAGAATCCGCTCATGATTTCTTCCATATGGGACATCTTGGCATGATTACTCCTGCAATGTCAGGAGAAATAGACAGAGGAAAAGGATCTGATGCTTTATAGAAAAGCATGAAGTACTATTCAGGAGGAATAATATTTTGTGCATTCTCAGTCTTCATAGTGTATAGAATTGCTGTGTGACAGACCAGTTGAATTAAAGTCATAGTAAGTAGAGGAAACACTAATACATACCTCCCTTTTGTATATTTATTACTAAAGGGTAATACTAGAAGAAGAGTTCTGGGTTACTTACAGAACAATCATACTACATGCATCCTGGCTGCAGGTTTTTCTGCTCTGCTCTACTGTAGTGTGCTGTTACCCAGAGAAGTTCTTAGGAGGAAAATCTCTATTCTAAAACATCTGAGATGTGTAGTGAGACACTGATACTGACCTAAAAATCTATCCCCTCTCCCCGCCCCAATGCAACTCTGGGGTTTTTTAGGCTTAATATATTCTGCAGTAAGTGTAACAGCCTCTGCAAGATTCAGTCCTTTCATTGTATTAAAAAAAAAAAAATACCTAGTGAGATTTTTTGATGGGAGGTTTTACTGGATTTTCTATTGATACATAATTTATGCTAGCAGTATATACAAGGGATGTGACCTTACTTGCTACCCAAAAAGAAATATAAGATTATGCAGCATACTAGTACTTTTTCAAACCTGGCTTAATTAAATCGTGTTTGTTATTTTTTCTTGCAATGACTTTTCCCAAAAGGGTGAGGTAACAGGAAATGATAGCATAGAATTGTTCTGTGAAACATGAGAGTGTGCTGTAAATGTTTGACCTTTCCATCATTTAAGCAGTAAGACACTCCAGGGTGTGCTGTTGAAGCATAATATAAACACAGCTCACCTACATTGAGTTTAGCATGCATGCTGATATCATGCAGTAATGGGCACCCTGGAGTGTTTTATGGAAGTATAAAATGCCAGATAAATTGTTAGAGAGGGTCTCTTATGTCTGTAATTTTTTTAATGATTAACACAAATTTATATTTAAAAATAAAGCAAACAAAAATACTTAACCATGAAGAGCTCTTAAACAAATCCAAAGGTTTTCTAATTATTGCTAATTATACATATTTGTTGGCATTCAGAGGCCAACTTAGCCTAGGTCATGTTGCCATAATCCCTAGTACAAACACATAGTAGTAGAGAACCCCTGTCTGGAGAGAGACTAAATAAAGTAGATAAGCTAGCTAGTTTTGTGTTTAAATGTAATTACTAAATAGGACTAAACATATATGCAATCATTTCACTTCCAGGTTTGTATATTCTCCAACTATTCAGTAGTAGTAATATTTGCCATATTACTTTCCAGGGCTTTGACACAAACGTGTATTTTTATCTCTTCCTCATGTTTTACTGGGTCTCTTGCCACCATTAGTTGATAACCTCTTTTTTCATTTTATCTCTTTCTCATGCTCTTTTCATGTATGAATTTCCCTTGCCTTTTTGTATTCAGTAAATGCCTTAATGGGATTTAGATACAAGAAGAATATATCAAAAATTCAGCTTATAATTTCATTGGAAATCCTCTTATGTAGACCTGAATTTACCTTATGCTTTCATGCTGAAACCATTCTCATATTTGCCAACCTGGCTTCTTGAGAAGTACAACTAAGGCTAATTAGCATAGTAAAAATCACACCCCTAGAAGAACTAACATGCTAATGTCAGACCACCTCTGTATAATGAACTAGCCACTAATTGGAGCATGTGAAGACAGGTGTTAGCTAGAGAACTGAAAGGTGATCAATGAACACGTATTATGAAGATTTCTTTGTTGTAAAGTGTATAAAACCCTACACCTCCTCTGAAGTGGTGTGCTAGCTTTGTGAACCGTCGCCTGGCACCCCTTTTTGTACAGAACTGCATTAAAGGTTAGCAAGTTAGAAGGTGGATCTCCACTCTGTGTGGTCATTGGGTCCTGTGCACTTAGTGTGAATCTAAACCCTGGTTGAGGGACAACACGGATAGGACAAAGATACGGGAATAGTTATGTGTAAAGCTAGGTAAAGAACCCAAAAGCTGACTCCCTCAAAAATGAGATCAGCTGCTTAATGCCTAAGCTTCCTCCTACCTTTTTTCCCATAGGCAACAAGGAAATTTTGAAGGGCAGCGATGTGGGAAGGGAGGACAGAGAAAGATGATACCACATTCAGTGATGCCCAGAATTGTTAGGAGTCCCATGAAATGAAATGAATACAGGAGATCCAACTTAAAACAGTATAGAGCATGTCAATCCTTCAGAGCTTGTGTTAGATGAGATATTAATATTAATTTTTTTCATTTGTTTGTCCCTTCTCTCCTACAAACACTTGGAAACTTACTGGCATTGTTTATAAGCAAAAAAAAAACCCCAGTCTTAAACAATACATTGCCATAGATTATTAACTGCAATACCAAAGTAATCCACATGTAGATTTTGGAGCATCTAACCACCCTCCTATAATGCCATGATGTATAGTTCCCAGATCTAAAGGAAAAGGCATATGCAATAGATGTGAGGGATGTTCTTGTGTTACAGAAGGCAGTGTGCCTTGCAATCGTAGCAAAAGGGAGTTCAACCTGCTCTTACTTAGAGATTCTTGGAGATGTCAGGCTAGCACTTCAACTGACATGGAAGAAGACTGAGTTTACTATACCTTAAAAACTTCAAAGAAGTGAACTTGCTTCCCAGTAAGGGAATTATCATTAAGAAATTACCCATACTGGGATAACCCAAGAGTAAAATCATTTCTTTCATATTCTGACCAGAAATTCTGGTCTTTCAAACTCTCAATAAAATCTGTGAAATCTGGTGTATTGTCTGAGAGAAATGCATAAGATTCCACTTTTTTTTGGTCTTGCCTTTCTAAAAACTTGGGGCTATTGTTTCAGATAACTTGCACTTCATCAGAAAGAAGTGCACTCTCCTTTCTTGATGAACAATGCCAGCATGGAAGGCACATTCTTGCCTGAGGAACATAAGGTGCATTTGTTTTAAATTACTGGCTCCAGCTTAAAATGTGTGGTGATGATCTTTTTCACTGGTGGAGAGATCAACAATGCCGTGTTTCTGCATTACTGAAAGACATAGAGATTCAGAACCAAAGCTTACATCCCTCTCCTTTCTGATTTAGCTTTGGCAGGGCAGAACAGTAAATTGCCAGTGACTCTTTCGTACAAAAGCCAGTCAGCAGCAGTGGCAGCTGCACAAAAGCTGGTGATGGCTCATTACAGAGTTTGGGGAAAATGGCACTGCTTGAGAACTGTGTCGCTGTCTATGAAGCTGGCTGGAGGAAGGGGAGGCTCAGAGAACTCCTTCGTTTAAGCCTGGCAAGGCATTTCCATCATGGAAGCAAGACAGTTAACAACTCATGGGTCTTTGCAGGCCTTACTAGTTAAAAATCATTTGCAGGTAATGATCTTGCCAGTCAGTACAAGCTAGTTAACAAAGGAGTGGATTATTCCTAATTAGGTGGACTGTCTAGAGCCTCCTTATCAGAAGGAATTCACTCGCTGTTGTTATTTACCATATCATGCTTATCTGGCACAGTGCTGGTGAGGAATGGATTGTATAACCTAAAGGTATATAAGCTCTATTCCATTTGGACAGAGTTCATATTGGCAGTCTGGCACAGTGCTGCTCTGTGCTGCCTGCTATAGCTGCAGTAATACACTGCTTATGTCCTGACCCAATCTAAATTGTATTCTGTTTCCTTCTGCAACACTGTTAACTTCAGTGAAAAGGTAATTTTCTGAAAGATCAAAATTGCTGTTCCCTTCAGATGGATTTGTGAGACAAATGTTCGTTAAAATGCATGCCCTGAATGGGATATCATGTTTAATAGTATGTTGAATCAAGCACACATGCATATATGTACATAAATTCCTTAACTGAGCTGGAAGAAAATAGCTTCTGATCAAGAAAACTAGAGTTAGGATTAGAGCTTTTTTTGTTTAATTGTAATTTACCTTACTCATGTGGTATGTACACACAACCTTTAACCAATCTTTAAATTCCTGATCATGTGGTGGCCCCCCCCCCCGTCTCTTTTGGGAGGGGGGGCATAGGAGTCGGGGAAAAGTTTCCTTGATTTGTGTACAGAAATAGCACAGGATACGCAAAACATTATGGGAATGTAGCTGTAAGACCTCTGTATTTGTGCAGATAATATGTATGTTTAAGTGAAATGAATGCAAGTTGGGAAACTTCAAACAACATAGAAACAGAGAATTGCATATTACTGAACACACAGTCCATTCTACTAGGACACAGAATGTATGAACTTTTCTTCTTTTAAGTGGAAGCCCAAGAAGAAGAAAGGTTTAGATTGAGACTATGAAGCGAGAGACCATAGTTTCTTTGTCTGGTTATTTAAATGGCTGCAAAGGATATAAAGCTAGTGAAAAAGATAGAGCAAATGTGCCAAATGCTGTGGAATTCCATTTTTAAAAATACTGTGACATATCAATGACTGAACTGGGTTATTAATTTTATTAAAATATGTATTTGTTACAGAAGGACAGACCCCTATCTAGGTCAGATGTAAGCAAGAAAAAAGTTAATTGCCTGGAAAAAGCGTGAAGGTGACACTCAAAGGCAATAATTACAGAGACAAGACCTCTTTAAATGAGAATGAAAATTGAGATAAATATTAAATTTCATTACTAAGTGATAAATGACTTATGATTGATTTAGTTTTCACTGCAGTCACACATTTCAAAATGTCACATTTGCACTCAAATAACCTTTCCAGGGGAACAAGAAACTGTGCAGGATAAATATTTTGCTAAATGGTCTCATGGTTCACTGAGTTCTCTCCATTTGCAATTCATTATTTTGTTCATTTAAATGACAAGTGCTGTACTAGCTTTTTTAAAGAAACCAAACAAAAATCCACTTTCTTTTAAAATATGAAAATCGATTCCTCCTCTAATATAATGCAAAATATAATTAAACTTGAATAAAACATATAGAATTTTGATTCTGAAATAATTTTCAAATGTATTTTTTGTTATTCAGACCTTTTAGAAACAGTTACTTGTTTTGTTTTGGGTTTTTTCTTCCCTTAATGAAAATTTCTGTGAAGGAAATGGTAGAAATTAAATATAAAGCTATGTCATATAAATACATTTGAATAACTTTTAAAAAGCCTTTCAACCTGCATGCAGATTTCTCACCATCTTATGATGGCATGTCACTGAAAGGTCACAGAGTCATTTAGTTCTACCTTCTCTGATAATTTTTCAATGTTTTGTTCCATCAGTTTACAATATTCAGCACCACAGGGCACTAAAATAATAGTGTAGAATAACGTACTGAGTCGGGGAGGGGAAGCAGGGGAAGACCCTGTGCAAGCTAGTACACGGTATTTCTGTTTCTTCCTGTGAAACTCATTTGCTTGCTTGCAGTAAATCTGTCAGGATGCTTGAAAAGAATTTGTGGTGTGGCAGAGGCAACAAATTCCAGATTTTCATCTATGACAGAAATAATCTCATAGATATTGAGAGAGAAAGAGCTTCTGCCTGCCCTTCAGGCAGTTACCAAAGTAGTGGTGAAGCCTTGCATTCTTTAAGATCAATATGCTTTGAATTTCAATGTAGAAGTTATGAAAGAACACATGTTTAGAAGTTCTTCTCAGTGAGCACCTTAAAGTGTTTCATGGAGGAAAGTCGTGTTTTCCCATTTTTTTCCCAGAGGAAAGCACATGTACCCTAACTAATCCTGTGGATTTGTTTCACAATCAAGGAAGAGCAAGATACTTCCTTCATGCAATTGGTTGGAACACAGATTAAGGAAGTATATGAAATCTGATTAAACATGTCCTAGAGGTGTGGTTTTGCCCCACTAACTGTCAAGGGAGACTAGGTGGCTAGCTCAGATGAGGTCCAAACTAAGCTGAAATGAACACCAACCAACAACAAAAATAACCAACCCCAAAACCCCAAGCACCATTTGTAACACTTGATATCTGTAGAAAAGAAGTAAAACCAATCCTAAGACAAAGAGATTTCTGTTGTAGTAACAATTTCTACGTGGTCTCTAGCTGAGGTAATGGTATTGCTTGCAGTTAATGTACGAGGAGAATGTCCAAAATGCAATAGGTCCTACCAGCAGGTGTAGAAACACAACGATGTCGATACTTCTAAATTATGCTAGGCAGAAAGCTCTTCCAAGTAATGGAAAACTATTAGAACAAGAATATTGGGAAAGAAATCAGCCCAGGTGGCAGCGTGTACTGTACTCCTGAAGATGCAATATCTCTTGCTTTAGCTTAAAACTGAAGAAATATTGTCGACCTAAAATTATTTCTTTATGCAAAGAATATCTCTGCTCAGAATTTGGAACAATATTGGCCCATTTACTCAGTATGATGTTATTTATTATTTAGTTCAGAAATTATTACTATTTATACCAGAATGAGGAGAGGAATAATAGGTTATTAGAACATTTGATAGCAGCACTGGCTGGGAGAGACTATTAGACCTGGAAAAAGGAAAAGCATCTACTTACTGCAAAGCTAAGAACATGAAACAGAAAAAAAGAGGACTATCTCATCCTCTCTGAGGGTTACTGTTCTTCAAGAAAAAAAAGATGCGTAACACATCTTGAAGGATTCCTGTCCTTCCCCTTGTTGTCTTATCTAAGATCAAATTACAAACTCCTGTAAAAAGCAGCAAAATATATTAAAAACATATATCAATCAATTTTTAGACAGTGCATTAAAAATCAGTATTTGGACATAATGTAATTCATGGGTATTTCTAAAACTGTAATGCACTGAAAATTAGTACTCTCGAATTCTGTTAGATATTTAGTATAGAAGTTACAAATTAATACATAAATCATGGCCTTAGTCTGTTGTGTGCTACTACTAGTACATTTATAAGCAATTTTATACAGTTTTTAAAGCATAAACATCTATGAATTTCAACATGCAAATTAAAGCTTCAGCTTTTGTTTTATTTTCAGTATGTACTAAGATTTTAAGGGGCAAATATAATGCAGGAATATTCTGAGTCTTGGGAGCTCTTGCCTCTGGTGCTTCTAAAGCATCAGCTTACATGCTGATTGCACAGTTGGTAGATAGATAAGAACTAATACTAACCTTAATTGATAGACTGCATAGGTTAAGCAGAGGTGTTATTTCGGTTTTGGCTTGATCTGGCTAGCAAACTCTGACAATATTCAGTTCTGAGGAGAAATTGCCCATGATTTACCCAAATAAAAGGACAAATTCCACAGTTCAAATGGACTTAGGTGTGAAAATGAAATAAAAATACTCTGGCTCCAATGACAGAATGTGCATTACTACTTATAATTACATTACTGTTATAGAGGTCATTTAGATCAGTAATGCAGAGTGTGTAATAAAGATGAGTAATTTAATGAGTAATTTCCAGACCTTACACCAGTTACTTTAGTTTAGATTGTGACTTGCTATATTTGGAGCTATTTTTGGAGCACATGTTTTGCATAGTTAGTAGATAGGGCTGTAAAGAATTTCAGTCCGCAATAAAAAAGCTTGCTGAAATACATTATAGATGCCCAGCTCTGTGTTTGCTGTCTCTCCCCTTATCTTTAGCTCTGTGCTACTCCTGTCCCACTGAATGTGTTCAACTTTCTCAAAATCTTTCACAAGGACTCAACTCCTTCCTTCTCATGCAGTCAGTATGAATTTCTGCTGGTTGTACACTCTCTGTAAAGGTTGGGGAAGTTGAAAATGCAATTTCTCTTTGGAGGTATCAATTAATTTTAGGTTTGCACTGAAAAGTTACAGATAAAACACTCAAACAGCCACGTAAACTGTGTATTATGTATGTATAATAGGAATAAAAAAGGTAGGATGAAATATTCATGAGTTTTGAGAAGTTTGTTCAGAAATGTCTAAGGAAATAAGTAAGTTGGATGGGGAGGGGAGCTGTTAAGGCATATCCATTTAAAGTCATCTGCAGGTATGACATAGAATGTTACCTTCTCTCCTGAGAACAGGAATGAGAAATGGGAGACAGCTGTGAGTGCATATCATCTCAGTACAGCTGTAGGTACCATAAGTATTAGCTTAAGAAGTAGTAAGGAGTTAGCCAGAGTTTGCATATCGATGCTTGCATGTGTAGTAGTGAGTTTCTCAATGGAACCCCAGAAGATTCCTACACACAAAAATCGGAATTTTCCCCAATATAAACCTCCATATTTGCAGTTTCTAATAGGATGACTATTAGAACATATTAGAATAAGCAACTCCCTGCCTGTTCACAAATCACTGCAAGTGGGATCATGTTTCTAAGCTTAATTTCAGACTGTTCAGTGCCTGGTTCTTTCGACACTCTGTCTTTGCATGAGCTGCAATCTGGCCACTTGTGTAATGACTACTTGCACTAACTGGCAACATGGAAACTCCTCTGGTGCATATTCACTGCTTCCAGGGATATCACTGCCCTCTTTCCAGATCTGCCTTGTCTGGTCACTCTACTTGAAGGAACAAAGTAGGCAAACAAGCCAATGCGTAGACGAGATAATTTTCAGCAGGCTGCTACTGAACATACCAAGCCTGCTATAGTTTAGTCTTAGAAATGCAAAGAACCATCTACACACATGATGGATGGCAGAGATGCATAGGAAGGAAGCAAACATAACATAGTCATATATTAATGTCAGACAAAGTCCTGCAGCATCAGTGGTGAAAATTTGACTGGAACAAGGCTGGACAGCTAGGATCTGTACTATTGTGGTTTGTTTTCCATGTTGCAGTTTGTGTGATGCAGATATTATAGGTCTGAAAAAGTGTTGGATTTAAAAATTAGTTTTCAGAGGATGAAATCAGTTGTTGCAGTATTAACATGGAAAATTTATCTCAGGGTCCTTGAAAGTTTTGCCTGTGTAAGGCCATGGAATTAGATTCATAACACCGTGTCATATTTTAGCACCTAACGCAATGACAGAACTGTAGAAAAGGTCAAATATTTTTATTTTAGGCTCCAGCAAGCCCAGTATAACTAGGAAGATAATTCTGTCAGACAGACAGGCTTGTCTGCACCCTATACTACTGCCTGTGGATCAGAAGTAAGATGGTGCTTTTTGTAATATAATTAGTGTGAAAAATGACTGAGGAAGATAAATCTTCTGTCACAGTAATGCACCTTCAACCTAATAAAGCAGGTGGTATTTAGACTATTTTCTGTGAGAGAACTGAGACAGATGCAAAGAGGACTGATGGAACATGAGTTAGTATACACAGTGATGATAATTTGCAATGCTGTGCATTTGCTATAACTACTTGGAAGTAATAATGTGTTGTATAAGATCAGTGCTACCTTTTTATATTAGTTCGAGAAACTTTTTTTTTAACTTTATTTAAAATTGAGGCTGCAGTAAAACTTTCATAGGTGTGTAGTAATGTTGCTTTTCATAACTTCTTTGGATGCAAAACACAGTTTATCAATATTGGGGTTTATAATTTAGAGTTTATTCTTTTGGCTATCAGTCTGTTTTCTTCACCACGTGGAAAGGTCATGAACAAGAAATAGAAAAGAGATGATGGCAGCACTTATAAACCAGCTTATTGTTGTGTCAAAAAATCAATAAATCCTGCCTAATCACTGATATTAATGCATGCAGACTCACTACCTCCATTTTCTGTCAGTGCTGATAAGGCAGCACAGTCCTCTTATAATTTTTTTTCAGGCTCTTCAAGAATACCAGCTTAGCTGGTAAACACATCAAATTAGTTTAGATGACTGCTTTTACTCTTGCTGTGTTTTTCATAGTTTGTAGCAGTTGTTTGGGGGATTTTTTCTCCCTAGTTGATGAGTTACAGTTGAATTGATTTGAGGGGAGTTATCTGTTTTCTAATTTCTTTTAGTAGAAATAATTTTAGCAACATTCAAGTAAAATATATCTAAATTGGAATACGACTAGCAATGTGGGAGGATGATAGAATGTAATCTATCATAGAACAATACTATATGAATGTTTCACATATTTCACAAAATAAATGAAATGCATACAAGAAGCAATTCTCTTTGGGCTGAGATTTCACAAACACAGCAATTACAGCCTCATACTAGCCTCATGGAACGTGCGGTGCTTTTCACCATTGATTCTAGTCTGCATTAGTTGAGATAGAGTGTAACCTTCAGGTTTTCCTGTTTTTCTGTTAGCTGCAATTATTTTTCTCAGAAGATAAATTCATGTTGCAAATTTATGTTCTTCACTGGAAATAAACCTGCTGACCTTAGAAGATGGCAAGAAAATATAGGCTTCCTTTTTTGCCACCAAAAAAGTTTCTTGATCAATTTTTCTGTCAGTATGTATGTATCTGTGAGTCTGTGTATAACAAATACTTTTTCCTGAGAGACAATTTGACAACCTAATATATTTACACAAGTAGCTCTCTCTATGCTTTTTTTTCAGGAGAGAGATGAGTTTTATGGCCCAGTTGTATTTCCTTTGCACAGGCTTCCAGTTTGCTGTAAAGTTAAAGCTCCTCAGGATTTCTTTCTCTGAAATCTTCAGGTGTAGTTGAAATGCTAGACAGTATTATGTGAAGATACATTTTAAATTTGTGCAGGAGTGCATCTTGTTTCTCTTCAACTTTGCATCAATGGTATCTTGTGGAGTATGTTAACATTTAGGGTACAAGAAAAGTTGCTCTTTGGAAAGTTTTTTTGTCTTTCCACTTTTTCATTATATAAATGCTGTTTTAATGTGAAAATAGTCCCTGGGAAGAGGACTAAATATAAAGTGCAATTTTAGAATCAACTTCATGATCAGTTTATTTTTTATTAATTTGTCAGTGTTTACACAATATGTTTTTATTTCTGTATACACAGAGTGAAAACTCCCTGCAGTGGTTAAGCAAGGGAACAAAAACCTCACCAAAAACTGGTAGGAAACATTTCACTTGGGGATGATGTTTTTTGTATTAGAATGTAAAAGTGGGGCAAGTAATCTAAAATGACTTGCAGATTTCTTTTCTAGAAATAAATAAAACCTTTCACTGAATTGCCTGGTTATTACTTGTTTTCCTAGTAATTGTGGCCTCAACTTCTTGAAGCAGTCTGATAATACTCAAAGGAAGTCTTTTTCTCAGATTAAGAAATCCCTGTCTAGATTATTTCCACTAGAGCATAACCACTTAATACTATTCAAAAATAAGCTTTGCTAGACAATCTGATACTGTGAAAATTTCACATAGAGGTTTTGCTGTAGTTAGGCCTATTTTTGATTAAAAAATCCATTTATAAGATATGCGGTAACTAAAAAAAATAAATAATTGTCTTGGGGAACCTGGTATCTGCCTGAAAATTGGAGCAGGGAGGATTTATGTGTGTATATCATTTTAGTTCGTTTCATTTAGAGTATTGTGAATTTATTATTATTTTTTTCTCTCAAATAGTGTATTGCTCAGATACTGTCAGGGGTTTTTTACATTTAGAGAAATGTTTCCCTGTATGCATTCTTGAACTCATTACTCTGAACTTTTTCAGTTTTTCAGTGAACTGAGGTGAGTTCTTGGCAGTGTAGCCTTTGGGACAACAGTTTACTGTGTGTTATAAACCTCAGTATTTGTAATACCCTGATGTGAACATCCTTCATTCCTCTGCAAATCCTTGTCAGAATAGTTCTGGAAGCATTCCCTAGTTCCGCTCAAAACAGTGACTAAGCTTAACTTTGTGAGTGAAAACATAATATCTCATAATCCTAAATGTTTGCAAATTGGACACCTGTGCTGTTTTCTTAGTGACTATATGGAGGTCATGACTAATTTCAGGCTCGAAGAAGCCACAGCTTTATAGATGATCTGTGAAAAGTGAGGTGAAGTGCTCCCTTTAGAAAGGGGTACTTCAAAAACTGGAAGAGGAGTCATCAGGTCTAGAAGGTCTCCAAGGTAAAGGTGACTTTTCAGTGGTACTGAAAATGTGGTGAGAGACAGTGAAATAACTGACAGCCTTTTGACTGCTGGCCTTGCTCCCCACCCACTGCCAACTCAAGCAGTAGGAAAAGGCCACCAAATTGTGAGCTTTCCATTGCAGTTTGTCTGTGTAAGAAAGATCTCACAGACATGTGCATGAAACTGTCTGTTCATGTTGACATTAATTTCTGTGCCATAATTGTTTACATTCCACGTTTTTTGTAAGGGATCTAAATTTGTCTACAGTGATTATACAATGAAATTATTCCAGGTAAAACAGGCAATAATTATTGTGAACTTTTAGTCTTGGCTTTTTCTGACCCATAGTGTCAAATTCATTTTTTCTTGCTATGGGCTTAATGACAGAGAATTTCAAGAAGAAATGGGAACCATTCAGATCCTGCATAAAGAGTCTTCTGCTGACCTCTAATGGAGAAGATAAATCTAAAACTACCTTGTAGCCAATTTCATCCTTATAGCTTAACAGAACAAGAACACATAGCAATAACACTTTAATAATACTATCATCTGTTAAAAGCATCTATGTTGTATAAGAGGATGTGGAGAAAATTATGCTGAACAATAATAGTTTAGAGTACTGTGTCCAGTTCTGGGGCCTCTAGTTCAAGAAGGACAGGGAACTGCTGGAGAGGGTACAGCAAATGGCTACGAAGGTGATTAGAGGACTAGAACATCTCTCTTATGAGGAAAGGCTGAGGGAGTTGGGTCTTTTTACTCTGGAGAAGACTGAAGCTTAATCTGCTGTTAAGAAAATTGATTCCATCCTCACTAGAACTCGAGCCAAAACCCACTGCTCAGAGAAAGGGAGCCCAGGTCTAGACACAGCACTGCAGATGTGTCTCACCAGAGAGAGACACCCTTTACCTGCTGTCACCAATCCTCCTGCTTCAGTCCAGGATACTATTGGCTGCCTTGGCTGCATGGACACATTGCTGGCTGATGGTCAGCTTGTTTTCCAGGACCCCAAGTCCTTTTCTGCAAAGCTGCTAATTGGTATATGAGTTTTCCTTTTTACTTGGGTACAGCTTACCTGCTTTATGCCAGTTGTTTTTGGACTGATAACCCACTATAACTCCAGAAACCGGAGTTTGTTGTTAAACACCCAGTATCTTTTTAATCTGTTGGACAGTTCCAACAAAAATTTCAGTCTTTTAGCCATTCCAAGAAACAGCTAACAGCTGTTAAACTGCAAATGTACTGGTTGACTATGCATATAGCTTTTAAGTAGCCAGAGTGTAAGTAGCAATTGTCCGGTGACAAGAAATCCTTCATTGAAGGAAATTCTGTGAAGAGAGCTGTGTATCATGCTGCAGAGAAAGGTGGGCACTAGTCACGCAAAGGGAGCTGGCAAAGTTGGGAAGATTATGTGCAGAGAGACATAGTGCATGAGTCTGTCCAAAACGATGCTTCATTAGTTACTCCCCTCACAGAACAATTTGCTAAGCTTTTTGCATAAATAAACATCTATTTAACTGGAACTCCATTCTCTTTCACTGCAAATAGTTGTAAATGCATCGTTTACTCCAGAAGATGGTGCTCTCTACATTTATTTTAGAATTTGTTGTGACAGAAACAATTTCTATCCATTTCAGCCTTTGTTGAGTTGTAAATTATTGAGGATACTTTTGTAATGGGAGCTGTTAATGCAACCATGCTCCTGAGGCTTTCACATTTACAAATAATTTGCATAACATTTCCATGTGAGATGTTAGAAAATGCACAATTTCTCCAGTAATCTTACATTAATATAACCTGATATCTTACAGCAATCTCAGCTATTTTTCTACCAGTAGAATCATATAATCATAGAATCATTTTTGTTGGAAAAGACCTTTAAGATCATCAAGTTAACCCAGCACTGCCAAATCCACCACAAAGCCATGTCCCTAAGCACTACATCTACCTGTCTTTTAAATAACACCAGGGGTGGTGACTCCATAACTTCCCTGGGCAGCCTGTTCCAGTGCTTTACAACCCTGTCGGTGAAGAAAATTTTCCTAATATCCAATGTAAACCTCCCCGGTACAAATTGAGGCAATTTCCTCTTGTTTTATCACTTGTTACCTTGGAGAAGAGACCAACTTCAACCTTGCTACAACCTCCTTTCAAGCAGTTGTAGAGAGTGATGAGATCTCCCCTCATCTTCCTTTTCTCCAAGCTAAACTAGTCAGTTCCCTCAGCCACTCCTCATAAGACTTGTGCTCTAGACCCTTCACCAGCTTCATTGCCCTTCTTTGGACACACTCCAGCACCTCAATGTACTTCTGGTAATGAAGGGCCCAAACCTAAACACAGCATTTGAAATGTGGCCTCACCAGTGCCAAGTACAGGGAGACAATCACCTCCCTACTCCTGCTGATCACATTATTTCTGATACAGCCTGGGAAGCTGTTGGCCTTTTTGGCCACCTGGGCACGCTGCTGGATTGATTATGTTGAGCCAGCTGCTGACCAACACCTTGATGTCTTTTTTTTACAGATGGCTTTCCAGTCACTCTTCCTCAAGCCTGTAGCATTGCATGGGGTCGTTGTCACCCAAGTGAAGGAGTTGGCACTTGGCCTTCTTAAACCTCATGCCATTGGCCTCAGCCTGTTGATCCAGCCTGTCCAAATCAGTTTGCAGACCACACCATGTTAGGTGGATGTGTTGATTTTCTCGAGGGTAAGGAGGCTCTAGGTAGAGCTAGAGCTGTGGCCTGCAAACTTTCTGAGGGTGCCTCTCAGGACATACACATTAGATTAAAATATGGACAAAATGACATTTTATTCAATGCAATAACTGCAAAGTTGACTTTTTAAGAAGAATATTTGAGAATTCCAGTGTTGCAGTTAGTTAGAAGAACTGAGCTGAAAAGTAAAATTACAGAACAGAATTAGTTCTGTTCTCACTCAAACCAGGACAGTTATTCTGGGTAACCCAGGCTAATAGCTATAGTCTGAAACACTTCTGTTCTTGTTTCAGTTGCTATAAATGAATAGTCAAACATTTAGGTTCTATTCTCACAAGTAGAATATTCTTATTACTGATGAATAACTGTAACAGTGCCTTTCATAAACACTTAGCACATGTAAGAAGTTAATTTTTCCCCTTTTTTAGATTATTTCATGTTGTGGCTAG
Source organism: Actenoides hombroni (assembly GCA_024336885.1). Classification (NCBI taxonomy): domain Eukaryota; kingdom Metazoa; phylum Chordata; class Aves; order Coraciiformes; family Alcedinidae; genus Actenoides; species Actenoides hombroni. The sequence continues at coordinate 3,580,615 of WUAM01000125.1, forward strand.
AAATCAGAAATTAGAATTTTTAAAAATTTTTGCACCAGAATGTGTGTCATTCAATTTCCAGTGACTCAGAGTACCCTCTGGGTTAAGAAAAGAAACAGTGAACTTCATAGCTTCTCCAGTTTACCTGTTAGTGGTTATGCTGTGTCTTCATAAACTGTCTCCAAAATAGTTCCCTTAAAAATGGTAAAACATGATGTAAATTCAGTCTCAGGCTCTAATGGAAACTCCCAGTTCCCTGTTTCTTGTCTTTCTGTATGTATATTTTCTTTTAAAAGCTTTCAGAGGTTTCAGCAGATTAAAAAGACCTCTTTCCAGTTTGCCATTTTTTTTTCTCTTCCCCTTACCCCCCTCTGCCATTTTTTTCTCTTTCTCAAAGTATGACATTAGACTTATGGTCAAGATTAACCTGAACTCTCATCATGTGAAATTTTGATTGATCAACATGCCATAATGTATATAATAAAAGGCCAGATAAGACAATCTTCAGAAAGTAATATCACCACTGATAACAGGAGTTCCATGAATTGGAAATAGAGTGAGTAAGTTGTGAGAGTTACGGCCTTTGAGAGGGTGGAGAAAACAGTGCTGAGATCCCTAGTTCATTGTAGAATATCCTAAAGGAAGATTTAGTATGGTTTGAATGCATTGAGAAAGACTTACTTTTAAACTACTTTACCTTTAGATTCTTTTTGCAGCTGCTAATTCTAATTTTCTAATGGCAGTGCCCTCGTTATTACTTTACAAAGTCACCTTCTTTGTGGAAAGAATGATTTCCAAAAGAAGTCCACAGTGTGCCATCCCCTGTTCCAGCAACCTGAAATAACTCAGAGATTTGTGTTAAATAAGAATGAGCAAACCTCATGGTGTTCAATGGTGAATGATTAATGGTTAACCTAATTGTCACATCTTTTATCCCTTACAATTGTAAAGCAAGGGTAATTCCATTGATATGTATTATTTTCTGGCTTGCACTTGAGTCTTCTTCCTTTTTACCTAGAATATTTTTTTAGAACATTTCCACAAGGTTGATCTGATTAAAAAAAAGTAATACCTTTGTGTAGTCCAAATGAAATATTTTATTAAGCTGAAGTGCAGAAGCAAATCTTAGACTTAGGAGTAATAATTCAGATTTTATAAAGTGTCAAAAGGAGTAGTGTCAGAACATTCCTTCTGTTTATTTAGACAATAACTGGAAAAGAGATTTTATTTTACACAGGAAGAAATTTTTGAAAAAATTGTAGCTGTGACTCTTAACCATTCTAACTAAAAAAATATGTACTGAGAAATGAATGAGTCATAAATATTGATAGTTGATACAGCTTTAAATATTTCCTTAGCTTGGTTAGCAATAAACCTAGGAAGGGGCATAATCTATCTACGGGCTGAATCTAGTCTATCTATTAGTCTGTCGAATGAGAGGAAGCTTGATAGTTCAGTAAGAACTGAATAAGCCCTGTGTTTGTTAAGAATACATTTCTGTAACAGATGTAGAAAGCTTATTTTAGATAGTGAAAATAAATTAATGAAATATATGTAAGTTATTGCTCATAACAATGATTCCCTTTTCTGAGTAATTAAAACTAAGTCTGGATTTAAAAAAAAAAAAAAAAAAAAAAGCCACATTGCATTAAAGACAACAAAGATAATTCATGAATCTCATTTGGCCTCCCACAGTAACCTCAATACCTCAGGTATTTCCAGATACGTACAGCTTAACTGTGGAAAAAAATGGAGGTAAATGATTCTAAAATATTATAGTCTGGAAAGTACATTTGGAAACTGCCAATTTCTGTCTTTGGAAACTTCAGTACTATGAAAGAATTGTTTAATAAGTCTTTCTGCAAATTGCATAGAGAAATCAATATCTCAGAAACCATGCTTGGTATTAGCAAATTTACCTATTTTCTTACGTAAAATAACAGTTAAAAGAACAGTGAGATTAGATTTAGTATTGTTTAAATGACCTTTTTTATGCCTTTATGTTATTCAAGTTAGTGATGTCTGTAGGCAGACAGGGCAAATCAATCAGAGGAACTATTGCTTACACCTAGATTTTAACTCTTTAGTAATGCATAGAGAAGTATTTTGGAAAAGCACTAGACACAGATTCAATATGTTGCATTTAAATCTGATTAAAAAGCTTTTAAATATCTACCAGGTAGTGTGAAAGAGTACCACAGAAATTTCTCATGATGATTTGATGAACAAATATTGACATTTAATTTTCTCTCTCTTCTTCCTCTACTGTCCAGGTCTAGGACACCGAATATTGTTCTTATTAAGTTTGCTCATTTTTATTTCAGAGATTAATAAATTGGTCTGAGCACTGTGCAAATGGAGCCTGGTAATGGCACAAAAACTGGCACGTTTACAAGTTGTCAGACCATCACCTTATCATTAAGGCTATATAACTGTTTCCTGTAACAGAACCATCTTGCATATGGTAACTTAGATTTTTGCTGAACTTCAGTTTTTAGGGAAATGAGTCCTGCAAAATGTAAAATGGGAAACTGACTCTCTGGAAAATGTTGCTGTGGAGTTTTTTTCTGGTGCTATGAAAATATTCTCATTTTATCTTGGTATCAGTCTGCAGACACAAAAAAAGTATGTGTACTTTTTTTGATATCCTATTTCCTAGTTAATTTTCTAAAATTATTTTTTGCATGAAGCATTCTAAAAATATTTACTGAAACTAAACTGTTATCATTAACTTAGAGTTGACAGGATAGATTTCTGTAGATGACATTTGAATAAGTCTGCTCTGAGAATGATCCTTTAAAGCTTCTTTTTGGGACTAAGATTCTTATTTGACATTTCTATGACCTCCTCATTCCTTCTTGGGGAATCCTATTTCTTGAGCTTTCATCAGTAAAATGGAAATAATTAGAGAAGAGAAACTTTGGAATATACCTTAACATATACAATTGTCTGTCCTCTGGACATCCCTTATCTCTCTTGAAAGATGATTGTTCAGACAGCTTGTTCTATATCACTATATTTTATATGTACTAGTATGGTTTAGTTCAATATCTTGATTCATGTTCAGTTTGAGTAATTCATTAAAAACTCTGATTTATTAAAAAAAACCCCCAAAACCAACAACAAACTGTCTACTTCACATTACTGGTAGCTAATGATTATTCTTTGCTCTTTTTTTCATATATTGCATCTTATTTAAACAATTCCTGATCTTTCAAATAGTGCTGTATTTTGATCCTTTCTTCCAAAACCTTTAAGGAAATGCAAATATTTTCTGCTCCTTTCTCCTTTTCATGGATATATTCAACAACAGACTTTTGCTGGTAGAACCTTACCAGATACAACCATCCAAGTTAACAAAGAATATTGATGAGAGTTTTGAGTGTTTTCATAATTAATTCTGTGCTCATCTTTTAAGTATTTTCATCTAAAATGTATCGCTCTAAAATCTTTGAGAGATTCTCATAAACTAGGATAAAAATATTTCTCATTTTTGAAATATGCTGCACCTATTTCTTCACAAACTACCAAGTTTTATTATTTCAGTAGTTTCTGAGGAATTTCATTTGTTAAGGTGTCTGGTTTAAAGTTTCTTGTGTCCTTTTCTTCTTCCCCTTTGAAGATACTGTAAATATTTGTCTTCTTCCAGGCTTACTCCTTTTTGGTTCTAAAACTTAGCTGTTAACAGCTCTGAGACAGTCTCATAGACTTGCAGAGTAATTTTTAGAAATTTTCATGACTTCCAGATGATTTGAGAAAATTTACTTTATTCTAAACAGTCTATACAACATTCTTTCAATATTCTGCTTTATATTTTTACTTCTTTATTCCTGTCTGTTGTGTCAGTTATCTGTTCAGTATGTCTGTCATTTAGATTCAGTCACAGATTGGTCTGATGTAGTAGAGGGCACTTCCAAATGTATTTACTGTAACCAATGAATGAGGCATATTCCAGAGTCAAGTCCATGATCACAGTTTCCTAAAATTAAAGATCTGGTTTTACAAGATTCTTAAGCAAAACCTCTTCTATTGCAGGGCTTTTGATCCTGTCCTTTTGCACCAGCCTTTGCACAGATCTTTCCAGCCTTTTACTGTCCCATTCTGAGCCATAGTTCAAGTTTTTACAGCCTTTTCCTTCTTTCTCTGAGACATTTGTCTGTGCCATACCACAGATTCATCTCTCCTGAAATTTAAATATTTCTTAAGTGGAAGGAAATTTGAGTCCATCTTTTTTGCCTTGGAATCTAGGCTTCTCCTGATGATTCTTTGACTTAATAAAATTTGAAGGAGTCTAGAAAAATTCTGGAGGACTAATTTTTGACCGCTAAAAATACCACTGACCAAGTATCTCTTCAGATGACCTTCTTTCAGCTGACTTTTTTTCTCTGGTGTAGATGAGTGCAGATCCAATTATTGCATCTTCAGAAGTAAAATGTATACTTCTAAGGTATTTTGCTTCTGTTTGTTGACTAATTTTCTTCCTGGGAGCTTCTACATGGGGGAAAAAAATCAGTAATTCACTGAGAAAATAGCATCTGTCCTTCATACAGGCAAGGTAAAACTTCAGCTGGTCATCAGGGGAACAAGTCTTTCTTCTATGGTGATAATGTTAATTTTTAGTCTTGTAGTTTGTCTTCTGCATAACTAAAAGAATAGAAAAAAGAGACATACTAAGTGTCAAAATTTTTCAGATGATTTGTCATCAGTTTTCTGTTAGCATTGAATAATTTACTCTTCTTTTCATTGGATTTCTTCTTGGTGCTGAGGAATTTTCAAGTATTTTGTCACCCCATACATCTTTTGAGGAACATGAAAGGTTAATAATATAACCTTATCTCATAGGGGTATGGGAAAAATAGATGTATTGTAAATGAAGGATTCTCATGGTATAGCAAGAAAACTATACAAGTATTGAGAAGTTATTTTATGCTTTTTGTGTTTGGTGAACTGGTTCAAATAAAACCTGAAGATGGACATTAAATGTGAAAGATAGAAAGAAACTCTCCATGCACTGGACAAGGCAGGAGCCTTGAACAAAAGGAAATACACTGTCAACTAATCAGGTAACAAAGAGTGTAGGAAAATGTGCATGTGGTAGGAACAAATTAAGGAATCATGCTAGTAGCATTTCTGGACTTTTGAGTGCTTGGCCTTGAAGCTTTCCAAACAAGATGTTTTATATAATGTATTTAACGAATTAACATACTAAACATTGTGGATTTTTCATTCATATTTGAAAAAATTTGGATGCTGTAAATGCCAGTTTGGCTTCTGATTCTGGCATATTTTTTTCCATTGTTACATTTCAATACACGTTAGTTACAAGCCAATTACATTGAAAAAGAAGTAAAATGAAGTCCTATTCCTCATGTAAAGGAAAAATAATAGATTGCTGGGATGTCAACATGGTAACTTGCACTAGAAGGTTTTTATGTTTTTGGAAGAGATTTTAAAACAAGATAATTTGCTCTAAAAATGTGTCCTGGGTTCAGCTAGGATAGGGATAATTTTCACGAGAAGCTGGGAGGGAGCCACAGCCAGGATAGACAGACAAACCAGCCAATGGGATGTTCAATACCATACTGATGTCTTGTCCGCTTTATAAGGGTGGAGTGGAGGCAGGGCAGGGCAGGAAGGTCTCTATCAAAGGGCTGTCAGTGCAGTGCTGGTCAGTCGGTGCAGTTTATGTCACTTGCTTTATATATTGTTTCATCACTGTTACTGTTACTACAGTTGTTTCTTCTCTTGCATTGCTCTATTAAATTCTCCTTATCTCAATGGGGGAGTACTGTGAGCGAGCGGCCATGTACTGCTCAGTTTCTGATTGGCTCTAAACCACAACAAAGTTTAATTCTGCAGATTTAATTTCTGTAAATGCTTTCTGTTTTGTCTTTGCATCTTTTTTGGTCAGCTTTATGGACAGCTTTTTGCCATGAAGATTGTAATTAAGGGTGTTTTCCAAGTGGAGATGGAGAAAAGCAAAGAAACAAGCTTAAAAATCTGAATGTGTCAGAAATAAAAGACAGTTCTCTTGGTTCGCACTTTCACATCTTGTCCAGCTTATCAGTGATTTCCTCTTAGACGCAAGTAACTTCCCTAGGCACTCACATGCCTCAAAGGTGGGATCTGGATTGATAAAAAACCACACAGGGTTCTGACGCAGATGCTCTGTGGTTACATGAAGACCTACCAGGTTTTGGAGTAGGATCCAGGTTTTCTTTATGCTTACCTTTTACATCATTGCTGCTGTGCCCTAAGTTATCAATATTTCACAAGAAGACAAAGAACAGGCAGTACATATTGTTCATTCTCACAGATAGGCCTGAAAAAGCACTGGTAAGGATGATGTCCCAACATCTACAAAAGGAAGTCAAGATAAATAATGAGTTAACGAAGTAAACAGCAAGTACTGCTTCCCTGAATTCCCTGAATTTCTTTTCTACTGGTTGAACAGGCTCAGGGGAGAAAGAATACATTCTGTATGTTCATTTTTATTTTTTTTTTATTGGAGAGAATATCTCTTTTGTTGATAAATGGACTATATTTACTAGTTGGAAGAAAAGAATGAAGTTTTAATCTGTAGCACCATTGTATAAGCTTGTTACTCTCATTACCTTATGCTCTCCAATTCTTTATTTTGCACTGCTCATGCTATGTATTTCTAACTTAAAAAATTATGCTTTCTGTGCATTTAGGGCAGCAGCGCAGGGAAAATACCATAAACACAGTCCCAGCAGTTAGACTTAAAACAACAGGGAAGCATTCAGTAACAAGGTTTTGGTAAAAATACTACAACCCAGATGTTGCATCATCACTGACGTAGGGTTTCAGTCTTTTGGGTGTCAGATAGTCTAGGGCAAACTGACATCATTGATCGACAAGAAAAAGTAGGTAAGATTTACTAATCCATCACCATTGATTTACTGCCTTGTGTCCTGTTTTGAGTTAGAACAGAACAATTCTGTTCAGTGATTTTACTTTCCATCTCAGTCTCTTCTAACTGCACTTTCTGAAGTTAACAGTGTATTTTCACAGACAGCATCTGCCTCAAGCAATGATAATGCTTGAGTTAGTACCAAGGATTGGTGTGCAGACCAGCATCACTGCTAGATTTTGTGTACCACATTGGGGGGTGCAGAAACTAAAGGGCTGCACCTGTGGGGAAGAGTGGACAGGACAGGTGACCCTAAACTGACCAGTGCAGGATTCCATCCCATATACGTCATATTTGGTATAAAGCTGAGGAGTCATGAGGGCCAAACTCACTTCTTCAATGGCTGGCATCCAAGGAGGTCTCTGTCCGTTCTGCCTTTGATCCCGATCCATGTGTTCCTGAATCCAGTTCCAGAATCCAGCTCCTGAACACAGTTCCCATCTGCCACTGGGCCTAGTCTGGGACTCCCCCAGTGCCTGCTCCACTGCATCAGTGGTGACGGGTGACATAATTGCAATCAGGGAGGTTGGGTTTGATACTGGTTTGGTAAATATTCCATTTTGTCATTATTATTTTCATTAAATCTGTTTTAGTTTTCTTTTTTAATCCATAAGTCTCTCTCCCTTATTTCCTTTCTCTTCCCTTTTGGGAGGGGAGAAGGGTTAACAGAGAGCATCTGTTATAGGTCTACATGATGGCCCTGACCCTAAACCTTGTTACCTTGTTACTTTATTCAAAAAACCAATAACTATTTCAAATTGAAACAGAATGCTATGTCTCTTGTCTAAGGCAGTGTGCTCTCAGTGTTGAGCATTTTAAACAATATTGGTCAGTTCTCCACATGAAATACGAGTATTTTTTAAAAATCTTTCTTCAATAGCAGAAAGCAGTGACAAACTTAATGAGACAAGGCAAGTAGGCCTCTATTAGTAATTTTCAAGGTGGCTCCAAATCACTAACTCATCGTGTATTTTTTGTCACATTTTTAAACACAAGTCGAAACATAATGACGATAGTTTGCAGTAATTGGCACCAGAAAACTACATTCTCTCTGCCATTTAATAAGCAATATTGTTAAGGATAAGGTGAATGTTCAGTGATACCTGAAGCTGAAAGAAATTGGGATGGGATTCAGTTCAAAATTCAGAGACATGAAGTTGGGTGTCTGAGTTCAATGTAACCTGCGGCAGTATTCAGCTGTCACCTCCTGGCTCAGAATCTCAAATCTGTGTAATTGGCTGTCTAAATGTTTCAGACACATAAAATTTTACTTGATTTTAAAAATTATTTTCAAGAATTTGTGAGATAACTCAGGTTTAGTTCATACCTGTCTGTTTTAATTTGAGGGTTTAGGAGTTATTTTTAATCAAGACTATAGTACTTAAATCATGTCCATAGTAAGAAGCTTGTTTCCTTCCAAGTCTTAGAATATTGGCCTATTTTTAAGGTACAAAAGTGAATGTGCTCTACAGTAAATTTGCCTGTATACAGGTGAATAAAAAGATCTATGACTCTCTGCTAGTGAAACCACTAAATTTCACGAAGCTGTAAGCAGGATTTCCTGGAGAGAGGTGGTCTCTATAAAACTTTCTTTAAAAATAAAGAGGCTTCATAGAAATATTAGGCCAAAACACTTCTCTGGCTTAGGTAAAGGATTCCCTGTGTTTGCTGGAATTTGTACTATAAGAAAAGCTTTGGAGCTACCATTACGTTCAATTTCATTCCTCATCCTTGCTGGAGCCCTGTCCCAGCCTAAGCACTTCTTGGGGCCTCATGGGCCTGCTGTTGTATTTGCTATCATCAGAAAATAAGGCAGTCTTTTTTACACATCATAGCATTGTAATGTATTCCCAATAGGTTATATTTGCTGTGGTAGAAACAGAAGGCAGGTGACAGGTAGCTTCTGTAGTTACAAGAACTGTGAAGGAGAACAAAAGTGTGTGGGTGATTTGACAACCATTTTATCATTGCTTTCCGTATCTTTGCATTTTGAGCATTTGCAAAATCTATTGTAAGTATCTGGGAAAGTTGTCAAGAAAAGCTTTCTGTAGTATGAGTCCATGTAATAGTGTCTGCAGTATAATATAGTGTGTATCACCCACCTTGAAACAGTTGAACAACCTATTGTTCCTATTAATTGTGAGACAGCATGTAAAGACCTTCCCAAGTCATAGTTCTCTCACAGCAGTAATTTATACATCCAGTTTTTTACAGTCTTGATTATAGGACCTCTGCCTTGTTGGTAATCTCATTATACTGTGTAATCAGTAATTTTTTCTTACAACTTGAGTTAAATATATTTAAGGGCAGGATTGGGAGGTTCTTTGTAGTGGTGTTCGTGAATGTTTGAAGTGTACTTTACATTTCTGGAAATATTTTAAGTAAAGTATTATTTTGAATAATTATGTGATCTGTGATAGGAACAAAAATGTGGTGCAGTCAGATGAGCTGTCTCACAGTTGAGGATGTAAGAACAGATCATTGGAAAAAAACCCATCTTCTTTAACATTTAATAAGAAATAAATCCAAACTGAAATTATGGCACATAATCTGCAAATAATTGTAGAGATTTTATAAAATGATAAACCCATAATAACCTATTTACAAATTCATTGCTTTAACAGTGAAAAAATCTTATATTCTGTTTTCCTTTTTATACAAGTTTTATTTAATATCAAGTATTTAAATACATAGTAATAATATTCGACTAAAGATGAGGAAGTCAGTGAATGTTTTAGTACCTGATTAAGAAACCAGAGTCAAAAAAAAAAAAAAAAAAAGGAGCAGTCTTTTGACTTTATAGACTAGTAGTGAAGTAGCATGTACTTTTGGTATAAAAGACTTATTCAGGAATTTGGTTTAGGTTGGAACTCTGGGATTTGGATTTTTCTTCTAAGGAGTGGTCACGGATTCTCTTGCCTTTTGGGAAAAGTTCTGCTACATTCAAGTTTTTACAATATGACAATTGTACAAGTTACGTAGGAAAGACAGAAAAGGTTGTACAGGAGTATTGCTATAAAAGGGATAAAAGTAAACTATATGGTCAAGCTACATGGGCTTTTTATAAATGGATTTAAAATCTATATGTATGTAGGAAGAAGACAAGATTGTTATTGATCAGTTAGAAGTGTAAGTCAGATATTACAAAAGGTTATGGGAGATTGGGGAAGCTGTACAGATAAAAACAAAGATAGGCACTTTTGATAACCTCCACAGAGTGTGGGTAAATGTTACCTTACTATGTATTGGAAAGGCAAATTTTTTTCAACAATACAAAGTACTTAACCAGAAAAGAGCCACTCTGTAACACTAAACGTGATGAATTCTTCAGAGGAATGTAAAGAAGCTCTTCAAAATGTAGGTGTCATGTCTAAACAAGAGAAACAGGAAAGACGTAAACTTCCAAAAGATATATAATCACAGGAAAAAAAAAATTTAAAAAGACATCAAAAAACCTCTCAAGAGCTTGTTGGTAGAATCACAAAAACTAAAAATAGAGTTTTCTTCAACCACAACATAAAAGGTAAGTATGACCATAGTACAAAAAGGAATTTTAAGATTATGATAGAAAAGATAAGTTCTTTTCATCATTGTTTACACAACCAATCTAAAAATATTCTCCGAGCAGATACACTTCCAATAGAGAAACATATCATGTATGACTTTTAAGAAGGTTTTAGAACAAAATTATGATTATTAAAAAACAGTAAGAGTGGATGTACTTGTCAGAACTGATGCATTTCTACACAGGTGTCCTGGGTTCAGCTAGGATAGGGTTCATTTTCACCAGAAAGTGGGAGGGGCCACAACCAGGGTAGCCAACTGAGGCAAACAAAGAGACATTGGATACCATAGTGGTGTCATGCCTGCTCTATAAGGATGGTGGGGAAGGGGGCCGAGGCAGGGGGCTGTGCACAATTTGAGCATTTGGGCAGTGGTGGTCACAGCAGCAGGTTCTGGGCAGCAAGTAGTTATGTTGTAAAGCACTCATTTAATATATTATTTTGTTAGTATTATTGTTATTACTGTTGTTTTTTCTCTCTTTCTGTTGTTCAGTTAAACTCTCCTTATCTCAACCCACAGGGTTTTAGCTTTTCTGCCTCTTCTCCTTCCCATGCCATTGGGGGCAGGAGCAGTACATGAGCAGCCAGCTGGTGCTCATTTCCCGCCTGGGTCTAAACCATGACAGTCCTTCTTGGTGTCCAACATAGGGCCCAAAGGGTTGAAATAAAGACATATCTGACCAAGCATGTTAATTTTGTCATATTCACTTTTCGTATTACTTAAATAATGTATGGTCACAGCGTTGGTCCATTTTTTTGCAGGGTGAGGTTATGTAAATCTTTATGTGCACAATGTATTCGCTGTGGTGATATTTATCATCCCTAGGAGACTAATTAGGTCTATCATGTTGCACTATTGGGTAAGGTTGACTTATGATGTGTCAGTGGTCAAGAGGTAAACTGGTATTTGTTTGTGACATTGTGTTTTATCAGTAAGCTCACCCGATCTATGGGCAAGACAGGGGAGGAGACTTTCTCAGCTTTTGAGAAATTTGACTTTCCTTGGGACAGCAAGCAATCAGTGCTGTGTCTTCTGATTGTGTCCCGGGTCTTGTTTAGAGTTGCCCAAATTTTTTTTCAAGATTACCATCCAGAGATCTTCCCCAAGGCTGGGTAGTTATGAGTGGCAGTGTGTGTGAGAGAGTATGGGCAGGTGCCTAGGGCAGTGGTCACCTCCAGGGTTTTGGAATTTCACCCCCGAACAAGTGCAGAGTCCTGGCAAACTAGTAAAATATTTTGAAAAAGTATTTTGTCAAACTGCCAATTCCAGAGACTTACAGATCCCTGCAATGTGCTGGGGCCTGGCCCATGTCTACCACACCCTTTTCAACACTATCCAGTACCCTCAAGAGGAAGAGTAGGTCTCCATACCAAAAACAGACCAACAGGCACTGTGGCTCTTCCAGCTCTCGTGACAAGCACTGTGGCTACTCATACCCCAGCAGCAGGTGCTGCAGCTGAACCAGAGAACCAGCCTGTGCTGGTATCTGTCATCCATATAGAGAAAAGGAAATACACCCAAAAATCAGTTCATTTAGCAAAGGATGAAGATGGACCAGAGCCTTTATGGGAACAGAAGAAAGAGGCAGAACCAGAGGTGATCACCTGATTCCTGGCCCTGAGTGAGCTGTGAGATATGCAGAAGGATTTCAGCTGTTATCTGGATGAGAACATTATCACCTGGATGCTCCAATGCTGGGATAATGGGGCTGGTAGCTTGGAACTAGAGGGGAGTGAAGCCAGGCAGCTGGGATCTCTGTCTAGGGAAGGGAGCATTTACAAGGTGACTGGAAAATAAACACAAGCCCTCAGCCTTGGAGCTGACTTCTGTGAATGGTGAAGAAAAAGTATCTCTTGAAGGAAGATGTTACATGTTGCCCAGGCAAAAGGACCATGATGGAGACAAGTATTCAGTACCTAAGGGAGTTAACTCTGCAGGTGATTTATAAAGGTCTGAACGATGAGAGTCACCCATAGACCCAGATGAAGTCTAATTCACACCAGCCATGTGGCAGAAGTTCCTATGAAGTTTACCACCGTTATATGCCAACTCATTGGCAGTAGTGTCCTGGAAAGACGTCCAGAGACAAACAGTGGATGAGTTGGCTGGTCAGCTCTGGCAATACAAAGGAAGTATTGCTTCTTTCATATGGGCTTGTGTTTTGCCTGTGGAGAAAGTGTCCCAGGAGGTCCAGCAACTCAAAGGGGACATGTCCTTTTCCCCACCAGTACAGGCCGCTGTTTCATCTAGTAGGAGTAGATGCTCCTCTGTCCAAGAGAAAGAGCATGGAAGGCACACACCATGCTGTACACTGTGGTTTAACTTATGTGACTACGGAGAGGATATGAGGAAGTGAGATGGAAAATCTGCTTTGATTGTAGCTGCATGAGTACATCAGCTGTGTGGGAATGCAATCGTGAAAGGGGATTCTTCCAAGAAAATGCTGCTCCATTTGCCAGTGGGAAATGCCCCAGACAGAGCAGAAGGACTGATCTAACTTCTGATCCTCTTGAAGGGACCTCTAAGTCATTTGCACCAGTATTAAGTGATTCTGATTGGGATTAGAGGTGCCCTGCCTCCAGCGTGGTAAAGGAAAGGGACAGTTGGGTTTACCGCACTGTGTGGACCCGATGTCCTGGCATGTCAGACCCATAGGAGTACAAAGCTTTAGTAGATGCTGGTGCACAGTGTACCTTAATGACATCTGCCTATAGAGGGGCCAAACCCATCTGTATTTCTGGGGTGACAGGGGGATCCCAACAGCTGACTCTACTGGAGGCTGAAGTGAGTCTAACTGGGAAGGAGTAGCATCTCAGGAGAGGGTATTGCAAAGACCCCAGAGGGTACTGCTGAGCCTTTGGTATCACTGCTGGGGAAGAAACTGAATAGTTGTTACACTTGTCTGTTCTCTAGGAGGATCATTCTGAGGTGGGGTTGCTGAGGGTTGAAGAACAGCAGGTGCTAATTGATACTACAGCAATGCATTACTGGCAATATTGCACCAATCAAGATTCCCTGATCCCCATCCAGAAGCTGATTCATCAGCTGGAGAGCCAAGGGGTGATCAGCAAAACTCACTCACACTTCAACAGCCCCAAATGGCCGTTGTGAAAGTCTGATGAAGAATGATTAACTGAGGAATACTATGGCCTGAATGAAGCTACACCAGCAATGAGTGCTGCTCTGCCAGACATGCTAGTTCTTCAGTACAGAGTCACAGAATCATTAAGGTTGGAAAATGCATGTAAGATCATCAAGTCCAACCATCTACCCAACATTATCATGACCACTAAACCATGTCCTGAAGTGCCATGTCTATACATTTTTTGAACACCTCCAGTCACGGTGACTCCACCCCTCCTTGGGCAGCCTGTTCCAATGCCTCACCACTCTTTCAGCATAGAAATTTCTCCTAATCTCCAAAACCTCCCCTGGTCCAATTTAAGCCCATTTCCTCTTGCCCTATCTCTAGTTACCTGGGAGAAGAGACATGAACAGCCACCTCACCACAACCTCCTTTCAGGATGGGTACAGTATAAGGTTTTGTGAATGGCCTAGGTTGTCCTTGTATGACCTTGTGTCTTCTGGGATTACTCTTGCTATATATCCTCTGATCTGATGTGTTAGCTTAAGCCACAGGCATTTCAGGGATATGTGCTGTAGCTCTATTATTATTACATTGAAAGAATCTGATAATTCTCAGAAATTACAGATAGGACTTGTACGGAATTCATTTGATATAAGAAGGGCTGGTTGAGAACCTTCTGTTGGCACAGAATGTCCGTAGGCAGTTCTGACTGTAGGGTGTTCTCTGGAAGGAAAAGTGGGAAGAGGGAGCTCTGATTCATCAGTACCTCAGAGTTGATTGATCCCTCCTGATTTACCTGTGGGACTAGCTGCTTTGGGTTTACAATTCATGGAGGATTTAGGAAGATATTTGAGGAAGCTTTGTTCTTTTCCAACTTTCCTGGTAATGAAACAGGAGCATTTGGTGAGTTTTGGATAAATACCTGACAGAGTATCTTCACATAAGACTCTGTAGACTGGATTCTTGCAGGACAGCCCAACACCACAGAATGGAAGTACATCAAAGAATAACAGTGGCAATCTTCTTTTTATTCATTTCCAACAATAAGAAGGTTTGCTGTCCATCACCGTTTTCTCCTTTTTTTTTTTTTTCTGGGTTTCGTTGACATGATGACAAAAAAGCTTCAATGTTATATTTTCCAATATAAGCTGTTTTATTTAAAAGGTCTGAAAAGATATTTTGAGCAAAATCAGCATTTGTCCCATGTACTGAAGGAGAAAGAAATATGTTTTACTCAACTTGAGGTGTTCATTCTGTTATCCATGCCTCTTTTAAAGTGATTGTCATGGCTTTGAACAAAGTTTCTTTGTGGAGGGCCAGGCTTTTTCATAAACTGGTTCTTCCTTGTTCTATTATCTATTGAATACACTGTGGGAAGGATGAGAGATATCACATCCTTTGATCTAGAATGTGATATGGGGCAACGTATGCTCTGTAAGATGGTTTAGATATGTTTGTTTTTACACTCTGTCAAGGTTTAGGGTCAGGGCCATTCACTAACTTATAACGGATATTAAGGGAGAGAGACTTATGGATTGGAAAACTAAAACAGATTTAATGAAAATAATAATAATAAAATTAAATATATACAAATATAGACAAAACCAACATCAAACCCAGCCTCCCTGATGGCAAATATGTCAGTGTCACCACTGATGCTGTGGAGCAGGCACTGGGGAAGTCTCAGACTAGACTCAGCAGATGATGGGAACAGCAATCAGGAGCTGGATTCTGGAACTGGATTCAGGAATGCATGGATCAGGATTGAAGGCAGAACAGACAGTGTCCTCCTTGGATGCCGGCCATTGAAGAAGAGACCTTGACCCTTGTGATCCCTCAGCTTTGCTCACAGAAGCAAGTATAAACAAGAGCCTTTCTGCACACCAATCCTTGGTAGTAACTCTAAATATGGAGCATTATCACTGCTAGAAACAGACAGTGTCTGCGAGAGTCTGCTGTGAACTTCAGAAAGTGCAGTTAGTTAAAAGAGAGTTAACTGAAAAGTTAAATCACCGACTTAGTTCTGTTCTAACTCAAACCAGGACACACACAAACATACATTTGTTGACAGATGGAATAACTGAGCCTCAGGTAATTAAAATAATATTCAAGAAGTTTTAGGAAAAGGAACTAATTAAGGCAACATATTGCAGTGAAATGCAGACTATAGGAATTAACTTCATAGACATTTGAAAAGAACTCTTGGATGCTCTGCAAGGTGTTTAATAGAGATGTTGAACTCAGTGAGATAATTCGGAATCCTCTGTAGTAGTTAGCAATGAATCACAGTGAAGTCTGCATCCTTCTGTTAGATAGTTACTGAGCGTACCGTTGCTGAGTAGTGAGATTCTGAAATACAACAAAGTATTCTGGCTAATGAGTGCTGGGAAGGCCTAACACAACCTGCATGAAAGTTTTGTAAGTGTGGCTGGGGCTGTCTTTGTTTGTTTAATTATCCCAGGGTGTTTCCTGCTATGTTTTGTTGAAGAAGGCAGAGCTGGATGCAGGTAGGAGTCGGGCTGCCTCCTTGCTG
This sequence comes from Actenoides hombroni, assembly GCA_024336885.1. Lineage (NCBI taxonomy): Eukaryota > Metazoa > Chordata > Aves > Coraciiformes > Alcedinidae > Actenoides > Actenoides hombroni. The sequence continues at coordinate 3,596,713 of WUAM01000125.1, forward strand.
TGCTCTGACTGCTGCCTTCTGGCTCAGCCTGAAAGCTCAGGAAGGGGCACAAGTGGGAGTTGCCAATATGTTTTCAGGGAGAGCAAATGCTCCAGGCACAGGCAAGGTCAGTGACTTGCTAAGCAGCAGCACCACAAAATTAAGTGCAAACTAAGAGACTTGGGAAAAAATGTATAAGGAGTGGAACCACTTCATTATGGATGGAAATGGAAAGGAAGACATCTTACTTGAGGACAAACTGAGTTCAATAACAGAAACAATGCTATTTGACACTTTAATGGAGAGACAGAGTTATACTTCTGACTTTGAGCTCTTTCATTTGGAGGGGCTTTGGTGTCAATGTTTTGAATCAAACTTGTTTCCTGAAGTACTGAGAGTAGCTCAAAACCAAGTGTTCTTGAGGTCCATCATGAAAACCTTCTGAATGACCTTTTGAATTAAATGAGAACATAGTAATTTGTCGTTGAACTGTAATTCTAATCTGATGTTAAACCTGAACTGCAAATTGCAGATTTTTTTTTGCATAAAAGAAAATTAAAGCAGGTATTTCTTTGAAAATGTAGTATTTTGATTCAGATATAAGTTTTCTCCTCAGAGAATGAGACTGAATTTGAGGTTGTTTCAATCTGTATTAGTATGGTTGCAATAGCATAAATTAAATTTATTCTCATTTAAGGAGGAATCTTTAGATACTGTTCTGTACTCATCTGTTTTAGGCAGAGGAGAAATTACATTTCAGGAAAATGTGTGAATAACCTAGAACAGAGGAAAACAATAAAGATTTCCAATTTGTGTATATAAAAATGGATTTAGATGGCCTGAAGCAGTTTATTTAAAATTAAAAATGTGTTTTAGCAAGTTAGTACAGCAATGGAACCCTGAAATCCATGACTCCTTACGTGATAGAACTGAGTATATTCACAAAAACTATTCAAGCAAGGAGGTAATGTCTATTTCTCAGCTATAATAGGGCAAATACCAATAGTGCTGGCAAGGTAATATTTGTTCAAATGCAAATTACATTTGCCCCTCTAATGAATCAATGTGATTGTAAAAATGTATTCTTGATCTCCAGATTCCTTGCCAAAGACACAATGGTGTCAATATTCAATGGCAGCTAAGGGTTTTTACAGAGATTTTACAAGAGCCAAGGGCTTTCTGGAAAGGCATAAATATAACAAAGAAAAGCAGCCTCTCTTTAGTGAAGAGACAGTTCTGGGAAAATTAATTTTTTTTTTAAACAGCTCTGTAGTCTGTAGAATAAATTAGGAAAGTAGCAGAAGCATTCAAAGACGGAGACGAAAAATATATTCCAAAGCAAAAAAATCCCTGAATGTTCAGTTATTTCCCTAGATCTCTGAATTTGTGTATAGTCTGTGAAGATCTCTATTCTTAGAGAATAACATTACAGTGTATTTTATTTGTGCTAAGTAAAATATAATAGTCAATTTTTCTTTAATGGTAAATTCATGTCTAATTTCTTGCTTACTGTTATTCCAGTTTCTTTCACTATTTTTTCAGGGAAAAAAACCCCCAAACTTTAATTCTTCCTAAATATTAACTTCCTTTAAAAAATAAATGCCATGATTCCTTTATTTTTATATTTATTATAGTTCTCTTCAAAGAAATGTATCTTTGCATCATGCACACCTCCTCCAGAAATTCCAAATTGTTTCTATGTTTGATATGCATATGTTCTTATTGGTTTCACATGAGAATATAAAAAAATGGAGCAGACACTAACCTTTCCCTTCTATATTTGTAGCAACAAAAGGGAATAAGGGTATCAGCAAGAAAAAAATGGATGATTTTTGTGCAGTTTCAGCAGAACTGCAATATAGATTTCCTTCAATTAAGACAGCTCAATCCCCAAAAGCTGAAAAAAACTCATACCCAAAACTTCACGCCCATACTTTAATTCCACTAAAGCAAACACATTAATTATTTGGATTCTTTTCCAAATTACCTGTGTGACAGAAGGAAGCTGTGTACTCTGGTCATAACGAGCACTGCCTGATGCATCTTTCATATTACTGTCTCTATTCAGAAATCACTGTGTCTTTCTGTTCATAGCTGAGTGTGTGTACACTCAGGTAAAAAGAAGCATGAAGAATTACAAGATGCATAAGCCAACCCAAGATTTGAGAATTCATGCACGTAAGATGCATGTGAACCTACAACAGGATCAACTATTGCTGCATCGGGAAGAACCAGAGTTACTTCAGCAAGATTCTTTTTACTTCTGCCATTAGTGGCAATTCCTTATAATTGGAGTAGCCTGCAGATTTTGTTAAAAGCTTGTTAGACTCTTCTGTGCTTTTAAGATGTTCTAGAAAAATTTGGCAATGTTCTCAACACTAGTTTCCCAAACATTAATTTCTTATTGTGAATTTACCTCAGTTTGATTTACTAGTGCAATTCATTTATTGGTTTTGTGTCCATGACATTTATAATTTACAGTTGTTCAGCAAGTTGGCAGATCTCATGACAGTATTGTGTTGAAGTCAGTTTGAATCAATTCATTAATTAAAGAATCTATCCTAATTTGATTTATTTTCAGTGATAGTAAGTGATAGTGTCTGCTGCCAGCTAATCTTGATTACTTAAAACAACAACAAAAAGAAAAGATAGCGCGTAGCTGAGTAGAATTGCATTGCTTAAGGCTTGCAGCTGATCTCACAGCTAATACTATCAGTGTGCTGCAATTAGTTCTGATATGATGTTCAGATTGCATTTCCTCGATAAGGAAGACAAAAAGACATCATAGATTTGACTATATAGGCTGTTACTCATTATGCACGTGATGGCAATAGTTCCTTTAAGTATTCAGGTTCTGCATTGGGATTTATATAATATGTTCTTTGATTATGTATAGACAAGTCAAGCATGCTGAAGACTCAAGAATGTCATGTCAGGATAAAATCCCAAGATAGCTAGAAAAAATATGGTTTTGATTTAGGAGGATAAAATATTCAAATCCCAAAGCCTATATGTGTTTGAATGTTTTTAATGTTTAAGATTCTGATTAGCCTTACATTTTCCTTTGCCAATTAGTAGTTTTCTTTGTTTCATAAAAGCCTGTTCTCCTTCTTTCCTTCCCTTTATGATACTGGTTTCTCCAATCAAGGAGTTAAGATGTTTAATTATTCAAGAACAAAAATATATTCTCCAGACATATATGGAAATACAGGCTCTCTGGAATAATATGCATGCAGGGCTCACTCCTGCTCTTTATAAATTAGTGTAATTTTGGAATGGCTTAATAAGAATAAATTATATTCAAATAGGAAGCAGCAGAATTTTTAGTATCATTACCCCCTCCCTCCACTACCTATCAACCCCAAAACAAAGGGAAAAAAATATGATTAATTTTATTGTTTCTGTTTATCCAACAACACTTTCTACATTATACAAAACTTACCTTATAGGTGTTTGTATAATTGCATCGTGTCTGCTAGCACGTCTTAGAGGCAGACACCATCATCCACAGCTCACTCTTTCTAAAGAAAAGTCTTGGAAACTGAGCTATCTCATCTGAATTTGCTATCAGTATACAAATTTCCATCACTTAAGAAAAAAAAAATAATGCCAGTAAACCAGAAAGTTACATATGAAGGTATACTTCAAGTCTAGCTTTTTTATCACTATCTGTATGCTAAACAGTTTTTGCTTTATAAAACATTCATGCTCTACCATCATTTTTTTCCTTCTTTTACCCAAAATTCAACATTACCAAACACAAATATTTTTGCAGGGTTTTTTGACTGTTTTCCTCTGGCCAGACAAGATCGTTAATACCTCTTGGCACAGCATGCAGCTAGCACAAAGGTTTCAGTGATTCAACAGACCAGCTCCTGCACACTCTGTATTGAAACATTCCCAAGTTTAACAATTGAAGACCCATTTTGCTTAATCAGACTCTCAATGCAAATAGTATGATTTCATTTTACTGCTAATCTAGATTTTATGCTCTTTTTATCTCTATTTGTCCATGCTGAATTTTGAGGTTATTCTGAAGTCAATTGTAAAATTAACTTCACTTCTAGGAATAGATTCATAATCATATAATTTTAGCTTATATGCAAATCATAAGTTAAATGCAGTGCTTTGCTTAATACTCCCTGATTTTGTTGCCTAAGTTCTCTCTCCTGCATTTTAAGCTTACTCCAAGTTTTATCTCACGCTTGATTTTATAATCAAAATCAAACTCTTTTTCTCTTGAAATAATGATAATAAAACTGTTTCTTGGGACATGAGGGCAGAAAGCTTTGTGATTCCTGTACCAGTGTCTGAGGGTGACAAAAATTGGAATTGAAGCTACAAACAGCCTTGAAAATCATAAACTAATTCCATATCCTTTCTGAGGATAACCAGAAGGAAGACTGCTGTAGAAACTTATCTTAAGTCCTTGTAATAGCCATATGGCACATAAAGGAACATAAGATAGAAAATGTGGTTAATATTACTAGAAAAACAGTGAAGACTACATTTTCTGACTGTGTACATTATCATTAGTGGGTACTGTTCTTCCAGAGGGCACAACTTGTCTCAACAGTGCAAGGTCAACACATGATTGTTTCCCTGTCCTTCCCTCTTTTAAAGCAAGGAATTAATGTTGGAATTTTAAATTTGGGTTTACTACATTTGCTACATTTTGAAATGCTAATATGAGTATTCATGTTAGATTTAGGGAGCTCAGTATCCATCTTGATCACTGCAGGTGTGTCTGCATTTCAGGTCCTTGGAAATTCCTAGCTAACAACTTCCTTTAGCAGTACTAGTCATTGCTTATCTGTTAAGACTGGCAATGCTCCTTAGTTCGTGCTGGCAGTGTACAGTTACGTAGGGCCATCTTTATCACAATTCCATTTGTTCTCTTAGAACTGCATTTCCTCTCCCATAGCCAATGCAACTGTATGTTACCAGGTTGAAGATGTAGGGGTTGCAGTGTATGATTCAGCATACTCCTGATACTGTCATTGTTTAGCTTTTTAAGTTTGGGTTTGGTTTTTTTTAATTTGTTTTTCTTTCTTGCATGTAATTTTCTAAAACTGTAGCTTGGATTTTTGTTCGTGACAGAAAGAAAACTTCTACTCAGTTTAATATTCTCTTTAGTGTGTTATTTATAACTTTATTTCCATAACTAGTCAGTAGTTTTATCACAACACATTTCCTCAAGTCTCTCAAAGATAAGAATGAAGGGAAGTTTTGTGAGGTTTAGATTTAGTTATCCAATATGAGAAAATTTTTCAGTATTTAAATGTTATTTACTGCACTGTTGCTTATTTTCAATTGTAATCTCTTGATTTTTAGTATTTTTTGTCTACAGATATTTTATGTATCCCTTCACATGCACGCATCTCTGTAAAGCCACTCATTAGGTGAAGCATATGTCTAGCCATAAATCTCTTTGAGGTAGGGTGGGGGGAAAGCCAATGAAAAACCTACTGTCTCAATTGACCAATAGTTTGAGTATTTAATCTATTTACTCACATAATTGTGCAGGTATGAAGAGGTTCAATTGTCTCAAATTTCCATGGAGATACTGACCCGGTTGTCATCTCGAACATTTCTAGGAGGTTTAAATATTATTCTTGAGAGATATGAAACAGTTACACCTCCTACCTCACAGTATCAACATTTCTGTAGTATACCGTTTAAATGAAGAAAGGGAAAATAAAGCTTTCATGACAGTATGCAACTAGCATTGTGCAACCTGGTATAAATCCAGAATATAGAATGGAAACTAGTGCTAATATAATTGTTTGAAGCTTTGAGATCTCCTCTGGCACGTAGCTCAATCACGTATTGTCTGTAGGGCAATTACCATTTCAGAATCATTACAAGAAGTCTTCAAATTAAGGTTTCTTTTTCTTCCAACAGAAGAATGAAATCTTTCAACATTCAAAAACTGGCAGTTACCTGCACATGCCTTTAAGGGGGATATTTTACTTTGAGAAAGAAAAGGGTTATAAAATAATATATTAAAACAAATTAAGACATTGTATAATAATGAGAAAAACAAAAACAAAAATAAAAGAGTGGAACTTCTGAAGATAGATACTATTGAACATAGAGCACAAAGAAGAGCTGACTAAGGATGCAAGGCATTTCCTAAAGCAATGATTGGTGAACTGAGGTTCCAGAAGTGGAGTCTGGAAAAGATTAGGAAAAGAATTTTTAAAAAAAAGAGTAGGAATGAGATCTTCACACTGATTTAAACAGTACAGATGACGAATGTATGTGAAATTGCTCTCTGCGTTTCTTTCTCTGAGACTTCAGCTCTCAAAAAAGCCTAACACCTTCCCACCAGTAATAACAGCTGTTTTCTCACAATCAGCATTTTGATTTTCTGTCCTTTTCCCCTCCTCTTTCTTTGTCTTCAGGTTTTATGGCCTTTGGATGGGCAATGTTGATGAACATGAAAAAATAATTAATATCTGACAGTTTAATTTTAGGCAAATACAGCCAAATTTGAGTAGGAGGAAACCAAGGGTGTTATGTATAACAAAAAGCTTTTTTGAAATATCTAATCCCCTTATGAAAGTTATTGTATTCGTGAATCTCCAGTTTTGAGAAATCTACGATAACGGGAATATATCCATGAAAATTTCACTGAAGAATTGTCTAGGGCTGAAATATATCTACTGCATTAAATAGCCTGCATCACCTGGAAAGAATTATGGGACTACCTAATGCCCTCATTTTAACTCAACTGGTTTCAAATCTGATTATAACTTCAAAAGAAATTTAATCAGTTTGCAGAGGCTATAGAATATACTATCTGAAATTAAGTCATATAATTTAATCTTGAATTTTACATAGCCTATCCCTTTTGTCCGCGCTTCTGGTATCTCCGTCCTACATAGTGATCTGATCACCAGTCAGATAAAGCAAACATTTTGTTCCATGAATTTGATCAAGAAGTTTGTATGGAATTCAGACCCACAATGCTTAAGAGTACGGTATGTCTTTCCAGATGAGAAATCTACTTGTATCGTGGGTGTGTGTAATCCTGTCACTGATTTGTAGATGCAGCTTTGCCCAGAGCAGTTGATTTGTGCACTTGACTACTTTATGTATCAAATATGCTTTTGATCTACTACATTTTAGAAGGGCTCCACAAGTCCACCTAAAAGGTTTTTGTGATCTGTTATTTGCAGTTTTCCAGTATTTTTATTATGATGACAGTAGTCCAGATTTGATCATTCTTACTCTATGTGTCTTTAAAAAAAATTAATTACATAATTAAAACCAACCTCTTTTACTAAGAAGACACTGAACATTACATGGGGTGATAGTGAAAGTGAAAAGATGAGTAGTTGCATTTGGATTGAAGGATGCAGGCTTCACTGGTTTTTTTTTTGGTTTTTTTTTTTGTTTTTTTTCTTTTTTTTTAAGATAGGCTCAGTTAGGATGGGTCTTTGTGATGGGTTCTGATTTTTTTGTCTAATTCTCATGAAAGCTCTATTTCTCCCAGATGACAGGAAATGTTTGCCTTCACATTCTGTTTTTCAATGGAGCAATGAAATTGCAAGAGGAGGAGAAAGGATCTTTAAAACAGCTAAGATCCAAAGTATGTAGTGCTTTGAAAATCAATACAGCAACCTTGAATGTGGGATCTTTATGTGAGGAGCTAGTGCAAACAGATTTGTAGGGAACAAAAAATGCTGGATAATGATTTCTGAACCAGATATACCATATAGTCCTTTATATAACATGACATTTGTGTAACCTGCACAAAAATAGACTCAAACAAATGGGTAGGAAGTATGAGACAGGCTCAGAAACAGGAGAGCTTTTGTGAGGAAAAGGTGCAAATTGACTATTGAGTAAGATGGAAAGGAGGGATAAGGTTTCTTGGTTTGCCTACACACATGTAACACTGCTACTTGAAAAGAGAATTAAACCAGTAAAAGTTAACATTAACTCACATTAAAAACAACATATTGAAACTACGAGAAAAAAGCCCTTTCTGCTCTTGTCAAACTTGCTTGCTGTGCAAAAGGAAATTAAACATTTTGATCCTTGTTAATGATTCAATAAGACAGGATGTCACCATGCACACTGCAAATCAATTCAATGTTCTTTTCCACTGCACTGTTTAGATTGTTTTGTGTTGATATTGTGGTCACTTATGTGAACAGCTGCTGCAGGCTTACACATGTGATAAAGTTGTCTTATGAAATAAGATAACTCAGTAGAGTAATGTGAGGAAGGAAGTTCTAATTTCTTCTTTACAGCACTGACTACTCACCAGTACTACTATTCCATTACTTCTTGAAGGCACCAAGTTTTTGTTAAAAATTATGGCGTTGTTTAGTGTATCAGTGCTTTTCTATGATTCTTATATATCAAAGGTGTTAATCTCTGGGAGCAGATTCTTATGTACTTTATTAGGTGGACTTTAACAGATTTCATTAGAGATGAATTTTCATCTTCATCATTATTAGTGTATCTACAGCAAACATAATAGAATAAAAGCATTTTAAATAAGCCCCTGTATATTGCAGAAAAGTGACATTGGAGACTAAATTTCCTTGAGTGCTTTCAAAATGCAAGTATTCAATACATATTATTTTTAATTCTTTACAGTCTCTCATAAATATTTTTATAGAATATAAGCTAGATACTTGATCATTGGCTGAACAGGTTATAATATCATGTACATTTAAAAAACCCAAACAGTACAGTAGTGGACTAGTTAGATGTTAGTCATCACAAGGATGTAGCTCCTGATTAAATTTTCATGAGGAAAAGAAGTTACATTTTTTAAACTCTTAATTAATTTAATTAATGTTGATGTTCTGGTTTGATTATCTTTTCACAATATTTGATTTAATTTGTTAATACTTATTAGGGCAGAGTGTTTTTTTTACATTAAGCATTTTATGTTAAAATGTTTTGAAGAGTTGGCAAGTATTGTTGTACAGGAAATTTTAAAATTTGGACTTTTTATTCAAATGTTTATTAAATGAAGTTTGAAGTGTTTGTTTTTCCAAATGAATGGAAACAGAAAACATAAAACCAAACCCCTTAGCCATGCCTTAAAATGAAGTTCAACATTGAGATTAGGTTCCAATAAATAATTATCTTTATGTTCTTAGCAGTTATGAGTCAGATACTTTTGAATATTAAATCTAATTTCTGATATGTGGTAGATCTTCTTTGTTTGTCTGCAAGCTTTTTGATATAAATAGAACTTAACTACACTTATTAGTCAACTATTTTAAATTGTAATTAGTACATTTGCACATACATATTTTTTAAAGGCATGAGAATTTGTACAGTAGAAAACCCAAGAAAAGGTAAGCAGTATCCTATGCAGAGAGTCGAGGAGCAGAAATCTGTTCAATAGGTTGAGAAGAGGCAGCTCAGTATTAGCATACACATTTCATTTACTTAGCTTATTCTTACAGCATCTGTCAAAACTTAAAACATCTGAAAGCATTCATCTAGAGAGAAGTATGTATCGATGTAATTGCCTCTCAGTTTGAGTAATTTGTTTAATGGCCAGGGCTAAAAGATACTCAGTTAATTGTTTTGAAGATTAGCAGAATCTGTTAAATGTAACAAAATGCATATTTGGGGCCAGACATCATCTCAAAACCAATTTGAATTTGTAGCACCTATAAAAAGTAGGACCAATCATTCACACCTGAAATTCAAGTTCTGAAATTGTATCTGCCTTGATTAAATGTCTCCAGATGAAGAGAATAAAAGATTGTCTGTCAGACTGAAAAAAAAAAAAAAAGAAAAAAAAAGAAAAAAAGACTCTGCTCTTTTCATGTCTGTCATTATCTACATTGCTGATTCTTTTGACTCTTGTAGCAGGAGGAGTGTGAACTCCTGGAGGACCCATTCTGCTTCAGATGCAGGATTAAGCCGAGCCTCAGAGCAGCTGTTCAGGGAGTTGCACAGCTCTTTGCCAGCTCGGTTGCAGATATGTTAGACAAAGCTGCCTGGTGCCAGGAAGGAGAAGCAAGAACTCCTCCCTCCTTGGATGTTCTGGCAGTGTTGGTAGGATAGGCTGTCTCTGCTGGTGCATGCTCTCACTGCAGAAACTGCAACTTTTATTCATTATTGAGAAGGAAAAAAGCAAGGAAGATAGTAAACACGGACAAACAGAAGGTGGAAAGGCAAAATATATTGATTGTGTAATCATTAGTGGCCATAATAACTTCCTTGTGTAAGGCAGGTGGTGTGTATAATAGTGACGTGAGAAAATACTACTAAAATTAAGATCTAGAGAAATGCTAAATTCTGGTATCTTTGCTGAGAAGAGAAAAAGAAGATCATTTATAGAGAAGAAACAACAGGATTCCTATAATGAAAGGAAGGAGATACAGACAGGAAAACTCAGATGGCAATGAGTACTTAAAAAGGTCAGGTTGGATGCACATGAAACAGCACAGGGTCAAATCGCAAGAGAACGTGTGACAAGACAGAGAGGAAGGAGCTGAAATCTGGAACAGGAGAGTAATAATGAGCAAAAATTTATTTAAGGGAAAACAAGGGGAACACCAAAGAAGTTTTGCAGTGATAGTATAAAGAATGAAGGATGAAAATACGTTGTTACTGGGAATTTATTGGAGTAACGAAAAAGCAGAAAATATGCAATAAACAATATAGCAATATTCTTTTCAGTTGCTCTAGACAGGAAAACTGGATCAGGTGTTAACTGTTGCATTTGTCTTAACATTTCCTTAGAAGGCAAATGGAACTGGAGTCTTTCTGCAGGGAGCAAGAATGGAAGCAATACAGTTACAGAGTGCTGTGGCATCTTTCAACCCCTACTCACCGCCATTTCTGTTGAGTGCTCTCTATTTTGTGGTTTAAATACCTTTAATTGAGCATATTTCAGACCAAACCATATTGAAACTGAATGTCTCAGATTAGTCTTACCATTTGCAGTTGATGTGTACTCTCATTACATTTGGAGTCAAAAGCCTGCATCCAAAAACTTTGGCTATCTGCTATTCTGACTTTGAGTTTTGATTATTAATAAATGCAGCTTAGATTTAGCAATAGGAAGCTTCATTGGGAGTCTTCTGAACTTATAAGCTCTGAAATATGAAATATCTTGCTATTTCTGTATTTTTCACAGTGCTTTATTTCTGTATCCAGAACACTTTCATCTTTGATGGTTATTGAAAGGTGATACATATGCCATAGACATTGTAATCATGTTCTTGGTAGTTAATGAAAGGCATTATGAAACAATATGCCAAACTGCCATAATTTAATTTTTTTGAGCATTTTTGTGTTGCATAAACTGCTAATTTCTAGGCAAACAGCTGCATTCTGAATTATTTAGAACATTTGTTCTTTAGCTAATTGACAGTTAATTGATACTTTGAGAGACAGTCAGCTAAACAGCATGTGAATGGATTCAGACCTTGCTTCTCATGGAGACAAGATGCAGTTTATGATCTGCTTCCACCCAGGCAGCTACTTTCCTCTCTCTTGCCAGAGGCAGACTGGACAAGTTGATACTCAAACAGCAAAAACATTAACAATAGTCCACAAGACTGTTGAACAAAGCTATCAGATGTATTAGAACTTGGGATGCAAGACTAGTTATTACTTCATAGCATTCTGAGACACAGAAAAACAGGTTTTGAAGTGAGATGTCAGCAAAAAGGATAAAAAAAAAGAATGTTGGAGATCTGGATCATTTTTATTCTGAATATTCTTCAATATTGCCGGAGAATATGGAATGCTTGTTGTGAAACTCATGTGCAAAAGTAAATGAAGAAGATGCACAATACAATATTGAAGGTTACTTCAACATTTGGAAATCTATAAAGTCCACCTATTTTGAATCTGCAAATAGGTTTCCATGCAAGGGTTTCCAGATTACTTTGGCAGCAGCAACAAGGGCAACACCATTCAGAACATTTCACTATTGCTGTCAAAATATTCATTTGTTTAGAAAAAATCTTCAGTCCAAGGAATAGTACAGTGGTTTTAAACTAAAATCATAAATGGTGGATGAAACTCAGCATCGTCTCTTAGACTATAATTTAACATCAGGGGCTTAAGGAAGACCGGAAGAACAAGGGTAAGCATGTAAAGCTGCTTCCCTAAAACTTTTTCCCTTCAGCTAGGAACTTGGAGTTCCTCCTCCAGAGATAATGTCTGTCTTTTTAAGGAATTGATGATTTATTCAGAGGGCAGTGCTTTTATTTATGAAGTGCCTTGTTTTATCCAGTCTTGTTTTATCTATCACTCATGACTTTGGACCAAATTATACAGAACACAAGAACTGCAATTTGCAGATTCCCGACTTTATTTTGGGCTGATGAATACAATAGCTAATTTTGTATTTTTAATGTTTTGCGCTTTTTTTCCCCACCCCTATTTACTTTTGAATAAGTTTTGTTAATTTGAAATACCTTGCCCAGCTTGTAAAAGTGCCTTCCCTCTTATAGAGGTATAATGGTTGCCTTCTGTATTTCAGTACTGGGTTTAACCGCAGTGCCCATCTGACTGTTAGACTTCATTCTCATCAGATGTTACACAGCCTGTTTCTTTAGGCACTTGTTGTTAAGATGTTGCACAGGATAGCAAGATTTGTTGACCTGAAAGAGAAGAAGTAGACTTGGACTTATGTGAGATTTGTAAATCAAAGAGAAAATACAGTGCTTAATGTGTGTGGGTGTGCATTTGTCTTCATGGAATACAGAGTAGCTACAGTAGTTGTGCAGCTTTGTTGTAGCCTTAAAGATTTGCTCTATATGGGAGAAAATTGTTTTCCTCTAGATGGCAGGTTTTGGCAAGCTTTGTTGTAGATGTATAAGTAAACAGTCTTTCAGGATAAATTACCCAGCTTAGACATTAGCTTCATCCTACTACCTTCTTTCACTACCCTACATCTTTGTGTGTGTGTGTGTGTGTGTGTGTGTACTTCCTCTGTGAAAAGAAACCTGTCTTTAAACCCCACTCCTTACCCTTACCTTCTGGATCCCGTTCTTCATATTTAGACAGTAGATAGAGTAGTAATTAAAATTCTTGTAGGCAAAGATCTTAAAAGTCTCTTCTAAGATGTTATTGAGTGAAATAGATCAGGAACACCTAGTTTTATTTTACAATAAATGCATAAACTATAGTCACAGGAGAAGTCAGAGGAAATCTTAGTTTTCTACTACTTTCTGAAATTGTTTAGCTTCTAGTAACTTTTGAAGATACTTAAGCCACAACCGTCAAGTGAAGGAATTTGTTGCAATTGCATCCCATAGGATGGCAGGGTGAACTAGGGTGACACAACTGGTTTGGAGACCTTGGTTATTACTTATGAATTGTCGCATCTTTCAAATATAAAATTCTAAATTTTAGGGTTTTATCTAGTCTAAAACTATATTTGCATCCAATAGTAAAAAAGTGCTACTTAATTTCTTAAACAACTTTAGTATTCTTTTTAATAAAATGAAAATGTGCCATATAGTTACTCTGTCACTTGCCACATTTCTTATGCATAACTAGGTTTGGCTAAATAAATGTGCGTATGTGTATAAAAAAACCAATACATAAGGCAAAGTTCAAGATATAGAAACACTGCATTGTTTTATTTCCAAAGGAGAATAAAATTAAACCTGGAATTCGGATTTATATTTTTGTGAAACTTTTGTGGCATTGATTTTTAGCCCACTGTTTATACATTATTTGTGAATGTGAAATGACACTGATAGTTCAAGTAATATATTGCCAGCATTTCAAAGTTGGTATTTGACAATATTAATTCCACATAGTAATGGAAATTCAATCATACAGTTTTTGAATTAGACATAATACTCCTATCAGCTTTTCAAAGAGGGCAGCCAGGGAACATATTTTCCAGAATGTCTTCATCTACAGAAATGCATCGTGACTGAAATGTTGCTAGAATGGATATTTATTGCTGTACTTACCACCATTTTATGCAGTAATATCTCATGCAAACTCTTTTGTGCTTATGTGTCCTGTATAATTTTCCATTCACTACCAATAACCAATCCTATAGTTCCTGTAATCGCTAAACTGGATCCTTGTGATGGTACAGGAAGCTAACGATGTTGTGAACAGGCTCTCAAAGGATAACTGCTATGATTCTAAAGATTGTACTTTGAAGTATAAACAGGTATTCAAGAAGAATTGAAAAGCAGCCTTTAGAGGGCAGAGAAATGAAGAAACAGCCAAATGTTCAAAGAAAATGCTTAATGGTTTTCAGGGAACAGAACATTTCGGCAGTATCATTATATCACTCAGTAATCAGTTTGTGTGCAGCGTCCACATGTGAAACTGCCTTTTCTCAGCGTTAGTTTTTAGTTGTGTTTTCTGGTTTTTGCTGCTTTTGCTCTGAATCAGGTTTCTGCAAATGCAATTACCAAAAAGCACGGTGTTGACAGTGGTGTCAAAATTGACAGATTTGTGGCTAATAGTACCTTGTTCTCTTCCTCTGAAATGTCACAAAAATTAACAAGTTGTGAAAGCAACATTAGATGCTTAAAGTTTCTCAGTTTCTCCAGGAAAATTTTCTTCTTAGATAAGATTTCTAGGTGTGATGGCAATGCCCAAATGGAGAAAAAAGTAACACAGCTGTAAACACCACAATAGCTGTCATTTTGTCAAGTGAGAGTTCTTTCTTAAAGACTGCTTTTATGTTCTGTCCTATAGCACAAGATAAGTTTAAGTGCTTTGACTTATACGAACAAGAACTAACCTAAGAAAATGGAGAAAATGAGGAGTTATGTCTCTTGTTTTCTCATGTGAAACATGTGAAGCTTCCCTGTCACTGCAAGCACATGTTTGATATCTCTTTCCTGTCAGAATTATTTCCTGACCCTGAGGGTAAAGCGACAGGTTTTTTAGAATACTCAGGTATATGCCAAGAAGCACTCAAGTAGTCAACAAGGTAGCCCTGCTGTCTTTGTGTATTTGGTTTGTATACAGGGTTTATATTTACTTTAAAATATTATATAACTTCTTTGGGGATATGATGATTTATTAAACTCTGCTTTGCAAAGGGATATATTCAAACAATGATTCTAAAAATGTACTTAATTAAAATTTCATTACTGTCCTGTACATAGGGTAATATTTCTGAAAACCTGAGGGCATGCAGGTTTTAACAGCTTCCACTTTACTTCTCTGCCACCAAGGAGCAATACTTTTGCCATCAGTCATGATAACGGTACTTTAGTGCCTCACAAAAGCTATTACCTCCTGTCATTGTGGTACCTGTTATGTGCTTATCACAAATGTATAAACCCTAATCCAAGAGATCCCTCCTGTTAACAACTTCTTAGCTCCACCTGTTCATCAAAAAAAAAAAACAACCCAAACTTCCAGTTGCAGCTTTTCTAATGATATT
Source organism: Actenoides hombroni (assembly GCA_024336885.1). Taxonomy (NCBI): domain Eukaryota; kingdom Metazoa; phylum Chordata; class Aves; order Coraciiformes; family Alcedinidae; genus Actenoides; species Actenoides hombroni. Next base: position 3,612,065 of record WUAM01000125.1, read on the forward strand.
TGAGAAATTGTCACTCACTTTGAGATAGAGTGATTGTTCCCCAGCAACCAGGATTATTTTAAGGAGTTATGTCTCATGGTAACTAAATTAATAATTTAAAAAACCCAAACCACATGTAAGAGAAGGCAACCATTTTACTGTAAATACTCAGTATATGACACATTATATTTGTTAAAATCATACACTTTTGTTTTACAAGAAAAGTGCTCTAAACGGTTTGATATTTTCTATACATAGGAAAATGAGTCTGTTCCAGAAAACTGCATGTGCAAAAATTGCATGAGCAGGTTCATAGGAGTTGCCACACTGCACTGCACTGAAGCAAGTCAGGTGCTTAGTAATAAGGAAGTGAATATGGAAATTAATGCTAAATGGTTAATGTGTAATATTATTCTTCCTTTGCAGTTTCTGGCTCTTGTTCTATTACCTGTTTCATGTGTTTTCAGGGACTTGGCCACTGAACAAGGAGAATCAGGAATTAGGGCACAGGAGGAAGATGAGCAAAGAATATTCTGGGAGATAGTGAACATGGAATTGAGAAGGGCCTGTTGTGTTGCAGCTATGAAAGAAATTATGCGTGCCCAATATCATACAGATACAATATCATACACAGGCACTCAAAGCTTCATAGAACTAGCATTGTTGTCATTGAAAAAATACTCAATTTTCCAAAAGCCTGAACAAGTAGAAGGTAAATGGATAGGAGGTTTTGTTGTTGTTTTGTTAGCAATATTAATATGCTGGTGATTTGATTTATTACTTCTTGCAATTTATTTTTTAACAGATCAAGATTATGCTTTTGAGAACTACTTTTCTCATTACCTAGGCCTCTTAATAACCCTTTTGGAACAGAAAAAGGAGTCTGATCAGCCAGTTCTTATATAGGTGTTTGTAAATAAATTTAAGACAACGTTTAGGCACATGTAGGAAAATAGTCTGCCGTTGTATTATTTCTGTTCAAATTGCTGTGTTTTGGAGTCCATATTGGTTTATCTTTCATTGCATTAGCATGATCTCAGACAAGCAGTCAAGGTATGTGATAGTTATCCATCTTTTCTTGTACATAGCTTGTTGAATTGGGCATGAGATTCAAACTTGAAGGCAACAAAATTGGAGGGGATTGTCTAAGAGCAAAATCTTCCCTGGAAATAAATTTAATGTATGTATTTCTCACCAATGGCTTTATGTAGAGTTATATGCAAGGTGCAGTTTAGTTGCTGGCATGATAGGTTGAACAGAAATGCACCGTAGTTTCAAATAACCCATAAAGATCACTTTACCTGATTGTAGTTCTAGTGAGTTTAGATGACAAGGATGTAATTAGGAGTATTGGAATTTTGCCATCCCATTCTAACATCTCTCATGTTTTAGTAGGTTCTAAAGGTATCTTTAATGAGCTTGTGTGATTTCAGCTTAAATTTTGTTGTCTCATCCCAAAGTTAGCACTCTGACATTGTTAGAAGATACCTGCATGTTATTATTCTGTACCAAAAATATTAATAAGGTACTGCCTGGGAAGAGAACTGCTGTTAACAGTGCCAAGATGTCCTTCTAGTTAGAGCCTTTAAAGGCTGAAAAAGGGCATAGTCAATGGACTGTAACTTTTTTCTTGTTTTATAAATCTACATGTGCTTGTCATATTTGGCATAATAATCAAGCTAATAAAGTTTCCAGCTCTGAAGATGATTCTAGTTCATTGCACCGGAATGGCTGAATCCATAAGCTACCCACTAAAACAAAATCATTAAGTAGCAACTTAAAATGAAATATGTTTATAAAGCTATTTTCAGGTATTATCTAATGGATGCATATCATCGTACCACATCATTTTATTTTCTCAGCAAATTGTTTTTAGGGGATATGTGCAGCAGAGTACTTATAAAATTTAATGCAATTCAATGTAATGAAGAAATTTGCATTTGAAGCACAGTCACTTACAAATGTTATGGGACAAGCAGCATTCTATTAGAAGGCATTTCAAATATTTCTGAACAGCAGCTGAGGAGGATATTTCCTGATGTGGCTCTATTACTGCAGCACATTTTCTCTTCATCTGTAACTACTTCTTAAAAATAGAAAAGGCAAAACGGAAACTTCAGTTACTGGAGAATACAAAGGACCTCAATTCATCTTTTGAGAGAAGTAATAAGCAGAAGGCAGCAGTTAGTCATCCACTGAAGCTTTCCAGTGGAGAGACTCTGATAATTTGATTGCTCGTTTTGAAACAGTTGTTCTCCTTGTCCCCAGAAGGTTTTTCTTTTTATTGGCACCTCTGATAAGTAGTTTATTTCATGAAAAAAAAAGGTAAAGAATAATGGCTCAAAATTATTATTATTTCTTTTTTTTTTGGTTAGAGTCTCCCTTTCCCTATCCTTCTCCTGTTGATTCTTCCAGATTTTTATTGGGAAAAGACCCAGTATTCTTCCTGGATGGTAGCCTGAGGAATCAGGCCCTATGTATGACCACTTCATAGAAATCTGTCATAAGTCATCCCTAGGCTACCAAAATGCTAGTGGAACTTCCCTATTCTCAAGTTTTTAGTCTTCAGCTTTAATAATATCTCTCTTCTTTATGTCCATGCACATGAACATCTGTATCTTCATTCTTTTTTTTTTTCCTCTGATGTATCCCAAGTTGTTTTGTGTCCCAGAGCCTTCTTCCAATGATGTATTGTGACATTCTACCGTGCTGAATTTCTGTAACAGTTACTTTTGCTACTACTAGAAAACTGCTTTTGCTAATGTTTTGAAATACAATAGACAAGTATACATTCTCTGTAGTTCATTGAGGCCCAAGTGTTGACAAACCTTCCTATGTCCCTCAGAAAAAAAATGGGCTTTTTTGATGTGGAGTTAAACAGAGAGTTGGGCAGTGTAACCAGTGTAAATTTACAATGTTGCATGTGGAAAACTATTATTTAACCTCTGTGATAACAGACATCTATCTACAGCTGTCTCCATATTGATGTTTTTAAGACTCCGTTTAGATATTTGTTTGCTTTTTTCACCATTTGGATTTTAAACTGCCCCCTGATAACTGACATGATTGGCAACTAAAATTTTAACTGCACACCCATAAAAAGTGCAAACATAGGACACTTACTCCTTATATCCTGCTAAATTCCTACTATAACTTAATGAATCCTGAAAAACTAAAGAAGGGAATTGTACTTCAGAAATTGAGTTTATTTGGTATCAAGATATCACACAGGCTGTAGAACAATCAGTCCAAAGTGTTTTGGACCTTTTGAATTTCACCATCTCACTAGAATTATAAATCAAAGGCATGTAGCTATAAATGTACTCTATGGAAGGATATAAACTCAACAACAGTATGCTTCATCAGCTTATTTGGCACTGTGGCTTAGGTGGAGTGACATTACATAATTTGTGATGACTTTGTTCTGACATCTTCCCATCACAAAGGATTGATGGACCAAAGTCACAGAAATGTCACCGGTGATAAATTCAAGCTAGACTTTAATCTTCCACACTTGATGTAACATCAAAGGGGAAAAACACAGCCTGGAAGATACTTTAGACAACTTATTAAAGAGAAAAGATCCACAACTGTCAGACTGAGTGAAAATTGTATTGATAATTTAAGGTGTATTTTCCTCTGAGTTTGCAAGGACTTCATACATAAAGCCTCAAGTTAACCAGAATTTCAGAAAAGATGCAAACCTCTGTAATTCTGCAGTGAGCTTATTTCCTATTTCTCTAGCAGATTTAATGTTAATTTTTAAAAGGGCTTTGAAAAAGTGATCTATTCACTATCTAATTTGAATATAAAATATAGTTGTTATTATTGAGAACAATGCTGCTGCTTGCTCTTAAAATTGGGAGTCTGAAGTTATACATAAGACCTATTCAGTTTGTCCTAGAAAACTCCAAGTATTCTCTTTAAGTGCCTAAAACAGAAGTGAGGTTGTCCTTGTGTCCTACCATAACCAATGGATAAAGGCAGGAAATTCAAAAGAATGAATCACTTCATAGCTACATTCCAGTGTATTTTTAATACAATTTTTTACGTAATGTTTGGATTTTATTCCTATTAAAAATCTAGTATTTTCAAAAAAAAGGAGTCACAGTCTGCATGTATTGGACAAATTCTATTTTGATCAGAGATGTTTACTTTCATCCTTCATTAAAACCTACCTGGACACAGTTTGGAGGCTGCTTTTTGACCCCTTTCTGTCATCTGGAGTATTTTGGTTTTATTTGTCTTGACTGCCTCATTTCAATGACAACTATGATCTCATATCCAGTAATGACTAATGTATTGAATTTAATGTCAGTGGAGAAGCTGTTGATCAAATGGTGAAAAATTTGGACAAAGTATTGATACAACATAGTCTCTAAAAATATAACCTCTTTACAACATTTTTTTTTTCAAAAGCTGATCTCTCCAAAATAAAAATAGAATTACAGTATATCCAGACTATGAAGTGTTCAAGAGAAAGGTATTTTCTTTATATTGACCAAGTCTTAGATCTTCCTTTGTTAAGCAAATATTTCAGGTTTGAGCTTTGTGGGTTTTGTTTGTTTGGTTGGTTTTTTTGTAATTATAAATACTCATCCAGTAGAAAGTAATATGATACTGTTACATCATTTCAAAAACAAGTCACAAAAGGCCTCACTTGCTATTAACTTTTGGCCAGTTCTAAACTGCAGTCAATTTGAACCCGTGACCTCAAAGTGAAAGGCTCCAGATCCCATTACTAAACATGTGATTCACGTGGTTCTCTTCAGCCTGTATTTTTTTTTTTATCATGTAGAAGTTCTTTTGCTTAACTGACCTATATTTCAATGTGAAGAAATGGTTAGATTCAAGTTTTAATAGTCATATCCTATTTTCATTTCACTAACACTGTTGTAATTACTTCCTTTTTCAAAATCTAGCCTCTGCCAGATTGTTTTTATTTTATTTTTTCGTCATGCTAGAAATACTGCTTTTTTTCAGACTTTGAACTGTTACTTTTAGAGAGATATTGGAGTATAAAGCAAAAACGTATGGAAACCTTCAGTGTTTCTCTGAGTTCTTCTTTGATTTAATCACAAGTTTGACTGGATTAGAATGGCAAACCACAACTACCTCATAATGTTTTGGACTTTGTTTTTATAAATACACAATAATAGAGGACAGCTTGATTGATATATCAAGCAATAGTTCATGTAAAAACTATGCCATCTCTGTTTATGTAAAATAATGCAAAGCCTGAGAGGTTATCAACATTTCAGCAGAAGAAATGGATTTTGACTCGCTGGATAGCAACATATCCTTTAGAATTAATTTTTTTTAATGTTTTATCAAAGACAATGTAATTAACCTTAGACCAATGGATAAAACTGACCATCATCAATTGACAAAATAGCTTCGTCTTCTAATGATTATTGATCATATAGTGTTCTTTCAATAACACTTTCCTTCCTGTAAAACCTGTTATCAGGACTCTTCATGACCACCTCAGATAGAATTCTGCCCCCTCCCTCTCTACAGAAATCTGCTCTTCTGTTGTTTACGAAATGCGGCCTGTGCAGTGAAGTTAAATAATAACTTCACTAATAGTGAAAAGACAATAAACAGTAGTATTACATGAGAAAAATAGCTCTAGTGTCAGATACTGTCTTGTCCCACTCAGTGGACAACGAGGGAGGTGAATCTTTGTGATCCCCTGAAAGAGGCTGTCCCTGCACAGCAGTGTGGCTGGGGTGGCAGGGTCACAACAATGACACCGAGGAACAATAACAAAACAATTTATTAGTTCTTCCTAATGGAACAATCAACAAACAGTACAGATAAAGGTGTTATTTTTGTAGGCAATTATTTTACGGCACAACTAAATTTTGAGGAAAAGGAAGAAAGAGTTATTAGAAAAGAGGAAAAGATAGGGGGAATGAGGGAGTAAGAGAGAAAGAGAGAGTAAGATAAAGAGAAAAGGTTATCACCACTCATGGATCCAGTGATGTTTCACTGGATCAGTCCAAGTCTTAAGCTCTTTGGTGGTGGATGCACCACGATCAATATTTTTCTGGCCCTTTATACCCTTGAGGTATCTGGGTGGCATTCCCAGTTTCCACAGGAGGTGGTGCTGATTTGCATGAGCTAGAAGTAGTGTGGTGCCTGCCATCCAGCTCCCCCATGGCACAGTCAGCAGGACCACTTAACTGAAGAAAAGACAGAGTCCCACCTATGCAGAACTTAACCTCTCCCTTTTGTTAGAGCATGTCTGCAAGGAGCCAAAGGGGAGGCACAGAGACATTGAGAGCAATCAACACTTCTCCCCTCCAGACGGGTCTTTCCAGACCTCATCACCACACAAGGCCTGAGGCACTCAATAGCCAGGCTCTTACACATACCTGTGAGCTTTATGTAGTAAAGGAATAACGAGAATATTTCTTTTTCTAATCTACTTTAAAACTTGGGAGAGGAGAATAAAAGGAAAAATCTTGATTTAAATATTTGGTGGCATTGTGTATCATCCTTACAAATTAAAAAATGTGTTATCCTATGCTTTGTGATTTGTGTCTGCAAAGATTTGCTGATGTTAAAGGGAAGGACAGACATATATCTCAGTGAGGGGAGTATTATGAAAGAGTAAACATATTCAAGAAGGTATCATAACTTCTTAACACAGTTTTTACAGGTTAGTCTACAATGCTAAATATTTATGTAGTGTAATTAAATGTTACATCTTTTTCTAAAGGTGGTAAACATGACTACCTTTATCATATAATGACCTTTTCAGTTTGGAATACTCCCCTTGCAAGTGTGATGTAAAGTAATTCTTTAAAATCTTGTAGTCACTTGTGCTGATGGTTTCCTTTACTGTGAACAGATATCACTGGCTAGGAGACAATTTCAGTTTCTTGTTTTGCTGTAAAGTCCAATTTCATTGGGCCGCTATGCTTCATTGTAGAGAATGTATTCTGCTTATTTCTGTCTGCTAACAAAAAATTAGGCTGAGAACAGCAAAGGGAATTACTCTAGGAATAATTTTCGAAGTAGGAAAATGCATGACCATATTTGAAAATTAAGAGATTTAGAAGGAGTTAATAATTTCTCCAGAGCAATGAAATTAAAAAAAAAAAAAAAAAAGAGTTGGGTTTT
>WUAM01000125.1:3619274-3638714 GCA_024336885.1 Actenoides hombroni
AAAAAAAGAGTTGGGTTTTTTTTCCATGATTTGTGTGTATATATATATATATATGGGAATGCTTTTTCACTCCTTTGAAATATTGGTAGGTAGCTTTTATTGGTTCTTAGATATTCTTTCTTCAACAATCCAGTGTACAACTGCCAACAAGATGGTAATAACAAAAATAATGAATGTAATAGCCAATGACATAATCTTGTCCTACCTTGCAATTCATTCCTTTTAAGTACATCATGCATCCTAATGTACTTGGTACATCTTGCTGTTAGTTCAATGCACAGTCCTGTATTGGTTATCCTATTTTAATTCTGCTTACCCTTTTACCCTCACAATTATCATCTCCCCTAAGCTGAGCTGCTCAGAGACTGCGCATCCTAACTGGTAATTAATCTCCCCTTTAAGTAAATAGCTTTTCTGTTCAGCCTCTGCTTTCCACAGTTTCAGTAATTTCCATAATTTCTTTTCATGCCCTAGCATATTTTATGGCTTCTTGGCAATGATTATTTGAAGATGGATGTCTCCTAAGCATTTCTCCACTCCCTGATCCTTCTTGGACTCTCTGTCCATGGGCAAATTTCTGTGTGGTGATAGCAGTTGCCTCATTACCTCATCTTGTTCTGACAGATGCTGTTTTCTTTGTTTTTGTCTACCATGGTTCATCAGTTCCCATAGAAACCTCTTTCGATGCACAGCCAATTCAACTTGATATTGTAGCTCTCTGTTGTCTGGAGGCAGGAGTGGTACCCCCAGGTGGAAACACTGACTGGGCCTGGCTCCCCCAGCCTGAGCATGAGGAAGAAACGTGCCTATCCTTTGAATTTGCACTCTCTGAGGGGTTGAGTCCAGAGTAACCAAAGAATCATTAGGTTCTGTGATGCTCATTACAGACCTTCATTTCCTAGGTGCAAGCCAAATTACAGTTCCTATGAACACTGAAAATATGTAATGCTTTTAAGTTTTGACAGCAGCTGCAGCAATAACAGTTCCTCATTTCATGCCTTTATTGGGCTTCTTTACAAGCACTATGAATAGAAACTAATCTTTTCTGAAAAAGGGAGGGGGGTTTCTTAGAAGTCAGTTATTTCAGGTCTTTCTTGCTGGTGAGAACTTCCTATTTTTTTCAGATGAAAAGGACTCTGTGGATCTTTTTTAATGTACCAAGCAGAGAGGCAGGAACTGCAGTGGAACATCGGGTTTGCTAGACAAAAAGATTTAAGGTGATATCTGTGTCTCTGACAAACTTTTGGTTTGTCAGAATCACACACAACTTTATGACATTAAAAGAAAACTTCTAAGAACCTAGAAGTGTAAATTAAAGCATAAAACTTGTAATGGTCAGTTTTCTTTCTGCCTCAGCTGATGCACCTGCGCATTGAACTTCAGAAGCTATATGTCTTAACTTGGCACCAAATCCCACGTATCTTTTTCACACGACTACCTTGCTGAATATCAGCAGACCTGCACCTATGCATAAGATGATAACATTTGATTAGCTCATTTTGGAGTTCTTGAGATTTTAATGCTGTGTAAATCATATGCAGGTGTATGGTGCGATGAAGTAGCAGTAATTGTTGTTGTGCAGGAATTTATTTTCAACTACTGTTAAAATGTTATTGAAATATGGTAATTACAGGGTGGGGTGGGGCGGGGGAGAGACCTTTATCTACAATAGTTTGAAAAGCATTTTTCGTCTGCTTTCTGCTCCATCTCTGGATAGATTTTTCTATTCTTCAACATATTGTGAAATACATACTGATAAGCAGTAAGGTATTGGTAATCAATTTAAGACACAATAAAATAAATTTTCAGTGAGGATGTTTGATAAAGCAGGATGCTTGTCCTTGTTCAGACACCTCTACTTTTTTTTTTGTTCAAGGTCTTTCAAAGGAATTTTAGGATGTAGAATACGCAATATGGGTATACACACAGCAGTCCTAATGAATATAATTATCCTGTAGTTTCTCATGTTGCTTGTGTTTCAGAGACTTGTATATGAAAACCAAAAAATAATATTTTAATATCATTTCATTTGAACTAGCTGTTGCTGTCAGGTGAAAGGATCTCTCACATGTGATCCAGTCTTTGTAATTAAAGTTTGTTGTTTTTATAAATCCATTGATCTCCTGAAAAGAACAAATAGGTGATGCAAATTCAGTGATGGAAAATAGGAAACACAATATAGTACAAAGGATTAGATGTCTAAATCTCTGAATGAACATCTGCAGATCCTAAAAACTTGCTTATAACAGCTGACTCATTTTCAGAGCATCTGAGGGAGAAAATTGACAATTCTTGGGATTGTCTCCTTTACAGCAGAAGACAAAACAGTTCTGGGGTGTTATTTGTCTGTTGGATTCTTAATGGTGGAATTAGTGAGTAAATATTTGCTACTTAGCATTTGTCAATCTCTGATTTCTTAGTGTAATTTTAAATGTTTCTTTTCGTCTTAAAAAATAAACAGGGGAAACTATTGAACTGATTAAAACTATCCTACATTAAACCATAGATGTGATTATAGGGAAGAAAGTTGAAGATTCTTTCTCTTTTTAGGGGATGAATTTATTACCCAAGTACCTTAAATGAACAAGCTTTTTCATTTGGTTGGCTTTTGTTCCCAGTCATTTGTAAAGAGGTGCGTTTTCTTTTGACAGGATCCAGTGACCAGCCAGCTCACTACCTTTCTAACTTAGGTCTTTCCTTAGGATTATTTAAGGTCTGTGGTGCAAGAGAAAAAAAGTCCCCTATTCTTTAACTGAAAAAGAAAAAAAACAACAGAAGGGTGCATATGTAAAAAAGCAGAGGCTTGAATCACTGCAGAAAATCACAGGGAGGAGGTTAAAGGGAGATATTTGATTAAAAAGTAAGAGTGGGAGGTTTAGAGTGGACAGAAAGGAGTAAAAAAAAAGTCTTGGTGGGGAAGGAAAATGCAGGGGTTTAAGGAGAGTAAAAAGAGAGTAAAAATAATTTAGGGAGATAAAACTGAAATTTAAGAGAAGTGGATGAGCGATGTGTGTCACAGCAGAAAGAAGCAATAGAAATGTATGCATGGAAGTGAAGATCCTAGGAGAAATATCTGGAGGGAAGAAGGTATTAGTGGTGTTGGGACACAGCATGAGTCTGTCAGATTGCACAATAGGAGAGAAACAAAGGAAGTGTATTTGTACTCGAGGAGATGGAAAAAGAAATATGTGATCTTTTAGAATTATAAAGAAATCTCTTACACAATATAATAAGCAAAATTATTCTAGCCTTCCACATTTTATTAAGATTTATATGTTCTAGTGAGCACTTCCATCAGTATTGTGATCCACACTTATAAAAGAAGTAAAGGGATAAACTCCCTGGATCAAAAAAACATGCTGTAGGATTGTAAAGAATTTCAAGACAAGGAATAAAAACAAACAGGGGTTTTCAGAGAATGTTAAAATAATTCTAAATTATAGTCTAGTCCGTTAGGATTAATTGAATCACCTGTCCATCACTTGTCCACCAGTCTAAATGTCAGTACAGCATTTGGCCCTTTTCCAGATAGAAATCGGAATGTAACAGGTTAAAATAACATTTCAATCAAATATACAAAGAGATTATATAGACAAAATAGCCACCTATTGAATCCAGTGGTGTAGTCCTCATGTGCTTTTTATGAGGAATATTCCCTGAAGTATAGCAACAGCTTGGGCAGAATCTGATTTTAGAATTTTGATTAATGTTGTAGATTATTCTTTGCTAGTAATTTTTGTTGCCATTATATTTGGTTGCTTTACTTAAAATTCATAAATGTTGCCTAAGTGGTAAAATATCTGAGAACTGTCAGTGATATGTTCCTTTTTATATTCTTACTAGTAATAATCATAATGGCATATGGTTCGCTTTCCAGCTCTTTTTTAATATAATCCCAATTACATTGGAATTGTTCTTGAATGATCAAAAGAAAACAAAATTTCATTCTAATGGGCTTAGATATTCAAATGTATTTCGATGAATGAGGAGTATAGTGATGAAAATTAAACAATATAATTAGGTCATGCAGATGCCACATCCAGACTGCATGATATGTACTGGTAAGTGACTATTACATTGCTACTACTGCTTTAATTCATGGATAAGAAAAAAATATCCCATGTCAATTCAACATGTAATAATATACCCTGGGCAGCCTGTTTCCTTCATCTGTGGAAAGACAAAAATTTTTTTAGGATATATATAATCTAGTAGTCCCTTAAACAGCTAAAGGTTCCAGAATAAACACTGATTTTCTAACTCTTTTGGACCAAGTGAAAAAAAAAAACTTGGGTCTTTATTTGAAAGCTAAATAAACTAATGTTGATTTTAAAAAATGTGTGAGTCTAGACCTTAAAATGACTGCTTCACTATTGTATTACTGAAAGCAAAATAAAAATGAAGTTCTAGTTTAGGAATAGAGACAGCTTCCCATGAATAAAAAGTTTTAAACTGTATGTTTTGCAACCTCAAATTGTAAAGATATTGTCTTAGAGTAATTGGATACATCCAATTCCCCACCACAGCTACATTCAGTCACTAAAAATGCGCTCAGACTTTTACATCCTAAGTTTGCTGGCTTTATGTGGTGTTTGTTTCTCTATTTAATTTGAAAGTGGTAAAGAACATGTAACTTCATTTAAAGATTTTGAGAGATCTGGGCCATAGCAGCTTAAATCTATAAGCTCATATATTCCACAAGTACTCTTGAAAAGGCTCTTCTAAAATGTCACTTGTGGTATAGTTTAAAAAAGGCCTCAGAGCTTAAATGTTCCTCCTCCAGATGTAACTTGTATATTTTAGACAGCTTTCAGATTTTTCTTTAATATTTTATTATCTGTATTATCATTTTGAAAAAAAAAAAAAAGAAAGCAGCAGCTAGGGATAAGTGCAATATATCCTACTGTGCTATAAGGCACAAATAGACAAGCTCAAGACTGCAGTGAAGCACTTAGAAATATCTTTGCAGTTGGAAATTTGAAGCAAAAGTAAATGATTACTTGATAGAACATTTAAGCTTGTAGTTATATTCCCTTGTTGCAGGCAGGAGGAAATAAAGAAGTAAAGATTCGGTCGTCATCTTCCAATTACATGATACAGATGCTGTAGACAGACCTTTGAGGCATATTAATCATCTGTTGAACTGCAACTTAGTTGAAGGCCCAAATGGTGTTTTTCAAACGAAGAATTAAATTTTCAGATTTTTTCCTAATACTGTGATGATTTAAAGGTCAGTTCATATGAGATGTGTCATTATCGTGATGCTCTAAAGTTTTACCTCTGGCATATTTAAGAGAAAATATTGCTTTCAGTGATTACTAGTAGAGCTAATCTATTTACTTGAGCACTGACTACTCATTTCTCTCTGAATCCTCTCTTCTCAGCAAGAACATGGTCATTACATGTTCTCTCAGTTGGTAGTTTGTTATCTCTCAGTAGAACTTAATGATAGCTTTTTCAGTCTCATGGTTGCTAATTAAATGGTCTGATTCCTGCATTGGAGAAGCTTATGTGAAACCAATTTGATGCAACCCGGATATCCTTCATTCCCTCTACCTTCTATACACAGTGTATTTTTGAGAAAAAAAAAAATTTCATAGATAGCACTCAGATTATTTGCAGAAGGAAAGATTTGCAAGGAGGGCAAATACATACTTTAACTATTGTTTTGACAAAGCCTAGTGCTTTCCAGTGAGAAAGAGGATAGTACAATAATTTATCATAATAGATTGTCTTCTAATTGAATTGGTTCTTTTAAAATAAAGCATGTAATACTAATAAGTCATGTAAACATGTGTCTTGATAAGGTCACATAAAAGAATTACTTTTACAGACAGTAGCTAAAGGCTCGTTTTAAAATGACATTGCTCAAAAGCATGTCCAAAAATTATTTTAATTAAATGAAACAATGTACAGTACTTTGCAAGAACAACTACAAATGTGTTATCATTTCTCTATTGCCATTATTAGCCATGGTAAAAAGAAAACCTGGAAAAGAAAACAACTAGAAAGTGGGTTGAATGGATTATGGAGATGAATATAATATAACAAAGCAAAATTGAAGTGACTACATTGCTACAAAATTTTACCTTCCTAAATGATTTATCACAAGCTCAGATATGAATGTGAAAATAGATTTTACTTGTAGTTTAAATATATAAGCCATAAACTGTGAACTTTAAACAAGACAAAGCTTCTATTAAAAACAAGTGGCATGCCTTGAAAATATAAAAATTAATGGTTAAAAACAATCACAAATTTTGTTAAAAAAAGGGTGTGAATACCACATATCCCTCTGATACTCAGGCTTGCCAAAGTACGTATGTAGAATATGGTCCACAATAAATATCTGCAAATATCTACAAATACCTACAACTACTTACTAAGGAACACCATGAGTTATTTGCTCGTATTAATCTGAAACGTGAATTACTTTTGAAGTCTTTGAGACAAAACTAGGCTCATAACAAGATTTGGAGCAGTATGAAAGGTACCATTTATTTGTATGTACTGAATAAATGCTATTGTGAACGTTAATTTATGAATATCTGTGTTCAGTAGAGAATGACATTTTAATATCATGGGTATAAGCACGCTGCACCATGTTTATACAACAGTTTTGTCTTGACAGCTATAATCATGGCTTTATCATTTCCAAGACATTAACTATCAAACACAAGAATTTCTTATTTTTCCCTATGTGGTCTGATGTCCACAGCACTGTCAGGGATTTACATTACCATTCTCAACCTATATAAACAATGGTGAAATGTAGGGGAGCCATACACACCTGTGTTCACTTTTAATTCATACTGTGAACCAAATACAATCATTATTAGTGTTCTTGATGATCTTGTGAAGGAAGTTCAGTTAGTCTTCATAAGATAGGGAAAAATACAGTGATTTTCTCAGCTCTGTTAGATATCTTAAAGGCTTCTGATATTTTGGTAATTCAGATTAAGATGTGGCATGATGGCATACAAGGTCTTCACCTACTTTTCTAAGAATATCAGAGGTTATTTTTATTCTTCTGGGGTTCTTGTTATGGGTATGCTTAAATATGTATAATTAAAAAAAAAAAAGATAGTCATGTATAAATAACATACCTGATATAATATAATGCTGAGTCCTAAAAACTCTTTTCTCACCTCTGAAGAAATCTTTATTGAATTTAGGATGTGCTAAAATATACCATATAACATAAAGAGTGCATGTAATCAACATCACAGACTTTTCCATGCAATAAATCACAGAATACTTCAAGCTAATGCTTACTTTTAAATGATTCCACTTTTACTACTGAACTTGCGTGTAACAAAAGACTTTGTTTCTAGTTGATGGGGCTACAAAACCTAAATTTTCTACTACTAATAAACCATTGCTAAATACTACGTTTAACAATGTTGAAATGAGTATGACATGAAATGTGAGGATCTTGTAGAGAATCCAGGTTTTAAACTTCATATTGGTACAGTAGGAAGTAGAGCTATTCAGATCTATTTTATTTAGTCAGAGCTGTTTTACTTGAGTACTATTTTATTGAAAACAAAACCAAAATCAGCCTGGCCAAAGATATGTCAATCTAAGCAAGCAAATAACTAAAATGACCAGGGAGCACAAGTTATAAGTATCGTTCAGTATGACTGTAAGTGAATAGTTGTTACCTCACTATTTTCTAGTGTTTTGGTTGTGGGGTTTTCTGCTTCTTAATAGGAACAACCAACAGATTTAAAAGGGAGTTTTAAGAATAGATATGCAGAGGAAGATTTATTTGGCTTTGTCATGTTATTTAGAGCACATCTTTTATAAGCTATGAAAAAAAGAACTGGAAGAGTACAACAGTGATTTTTGATAATGTTATCTCTAGGTGAAAACAAATGTCAGTATGAAAACAAATTCAGCATCTAAACCTCAACTGAAAAGATTCACAGGGTTAATTAAGAACCTTGCAACAGGAATATGAATAATTTGCAATCTCTATCAAGAATAAAGGGAGTTTTAAGAGAATACAATGCAATGACAAAACATTAAAAGCAATGAATTAATAAAATGAAAATTCACACAGCAGCATTGTATCCTGCTCACATCAGTTTAAAATAACATTGACTAGAAAAGAGAATATTTCAGTGTTTGAACTTGAAATATGATAAACACTGTAGAAAGAAAAACAGTAGAGAAATGGACTGATGGCAGAAGCTTTTTCCTAGGGACAGCATACATAAAGATTTTAGAGCAAGTTTTCACAATGTTAGATCTGATAAAACTGGAAGCTCCTGAAGCCTCGAGGAACATTGATCATTAATACTTTCTTTTAATAGTAATTTTGAGTACATTTCAGCACGTAGTCTGAGCATTACCATTGTTGTCTTCTTATGCGCTCAATGAAAACTTATTTTATAAAAGTCAGGGGTGCACCTTAAGAGATCATTTTGCAAAAGCAAATAAATAAATTTTAAAATACTTTGAGATAGTACGTAGCTGGAATTTGCAGAAAAATATTTAATGTTATAAATAGATTATCTACTTCAAGATAGTGATAGATAAACATGCTTTTTTGGTTGTGGTGAATGACATTTGAGAGGGGGATTTGGTAGAAGGTTCAATATCTTTGTGGGGTTTAGCCATATTCTGTACTTTTGGTTTTTTATCTATCTGCCAGGTTTATCTAATTTCTATGCACTGTCACTATTAATGTTATCTTTCCTGAAAAATTATTTACTCCTGCCATACTACCCCTTTTTTGGATTGAAATCTAAATGAGCCGTGTACTTGTCTTTAGCTTCAAGTTCACCAGTCAAACTTGAGATAGACTGATTGTAAATAAATGTAAATAAATCTCCTTGCACTGTTCAAGTAGTGATCAAAAGACACATAATAATATGCATATATGCAGATGTGCAGGTTGCCATGCCCACCTCAGTCATCACATTATTTGGTCTATTTGATAGGTCGCTGATAATTAAGGCATGATGGATTTTAAAACTGCATGTAAAACTGTATGTTTTTTGACCTGATAACCTTACATGCTAGTTAATAATTCTGAATGTTTTTTGTTGTCTAGGAAATGGAGGTAAATGAGCAATTTAACAATACATTAAAATATTTTGTGCATTATGGTTTACTTCATCTGTAAAATGAAATGTCAGAAATGTTTCTATTCCATGCGTTCAAACGTCACTAGGGATTTATTTTAGCTATTACTTAAAAAGCTGAAAATCAACAATGTATTTTTGAGAGTGGAAGAGATAACAGGATGCAATGAAATGCCTATTTAAACTATCTCAGCAGTTTTTGATGGATTTGATGGATCTTTACAGTCTATTCTGTCTTCCCTGCTGTGTTTTATATCTTTATTGAGAGCAATTGAATATTTTGTGAAAACCTGCAGAATTTTGTTTATGAATTCTGATTAAGGCTATTGATATTTTGTATGAATCTGTACCAGGTTGGCATTTGAAGTTCATACATGGAGCCTTTTGCTTTATTGCTTATTTTTTCAGCCCAGGCTTCAGAAGCAGGTCAGAAAGAGAATAGTCCAGAGCTAGCAGAAGAGGGCTGTTACTTTAAGGGCTCCATTGCTGACCTGTAATTTTTCTAACCAAGAAGCTGGCTCCTTTTAAGGAAAAACTAGTTTGCCAGAGGGATACTGATTAGTTCCAGTAATGATTCCAACCAGGTTTCCCATAAAGCAGAGCAAAAGGAAAGGCAAAAAGGAATGGAAGTGGAGCTGTTTTGAGTTTCAGTCACGTTCAGTAGTTAAGGACGAGGAAGGCCATCTGCATTCAGAACCAGAGCTGGGGGAGGGAAGCCTAGGATGGTCACAGCATCAGGGTATATACTGTTGAGCATGAGGGCCTTTGTCATGAAAGGGTTTGCATTTCTGCCATCAGTCAAAACAGAATAAACCTATTGCATTCCTTACTAGTAACCCATCAAGTAGCTACTGCAAGATCCTCAACCATATTTAACCCATTAATCTTGTACCTTCATTCATTAGGTTTCCAGGTGATACCAGGTGGATGCTTTGACTTACGGTGGTGCTACATATGTTGAAAATCTGTTCTTATTATCTGTGGTTTAGGCTGTCTTAAGCCTAAAGGCTGTCTTTTTTGTTTTGGTTTTTTTTTTGTCTTAAGGCTGTCTTTTTTTGTTTTAAACCTCAAAGATAAATTATTTCTTCTGACACACATTTCCTATCCCATCTTCCAAACTCTTTCACTATCTTCTCATCTATTATTTTTTTTAGACTTCCTAATTCATCTAGGATCTGTAGACCAATATGCACCAAACATCAGCCAAGTGAGTGCAACAGTCATGTCAGTCCTGGAATAATATTTTGATGGATTGTAAATAGTAGTATAGCCAGAAATATTATAATTTACATTGATTTGTCACATAGTGAGTAGTCAGATTAAGTGTATAATAAGTCAGCAAGAGATACATTTTAGCAGGAAATGCAGCTGGCAGGAAGAGGTGAAATAATCTTTGGAAGGAAGTGACTATCTTTTACCCACTTATCTCCATTTTTCCATCATCTGCAACTGTAGGATCCAATTTATAGCTGAGGTTACTGCTTACCATCCCAGTTTTACTATAAAAATAAGTGATTTTCATTCTTTAAGTGCCATATTTGATCAATATTGAATGAAAAAGTTCTGTGGACTCTTGCAAATGTGAAACATACACAACTTTTTCTATACTGCTACACAAGGCCTTCTTTCATTTTGGTGCACAGATGTAGCTTATTGATTTTAGGTACATGAATTGTTCAGTTTAAAGAATCATTTCATACAGTCTTAGGGGTAATTTGTTACAATAAAAATAGGCACTTCGCATTTATCTTTGTGGATTTAATAGCAAACCTCACAAACTTTGCAGATGAAGATACAGTAAATAAAAATAGAGAGGGGGAAAAAAAGAAAGTTTCATTGTTTCCTGATTCTAATCCATGTTGGCAGTGAGTTGACCCCAGCCAGGGGCCAAACACCCAGTGTGCCTCTTTCACACTCCCCTTTTCTGTGGGATGGGGAGAATATCAAAGGAAGTTGATAGGACTCATGGATTGAGATAATGACAGTTTAATAAAGAAAGCAAAAGCTGTGACCGCAAGCAAAGTGAAATGAGGAATTTATTCACTACTTCCCATCAGCAGGCAGAAGTCCAGCCAGCCTCAGCATCTGCAAATGCTGCTTGGGAAAATAGCATAGCTGTCAATGTCTTTCCTTCCCCCCCCTTTCCCGGGGCTTTTGTTGCTCAGCCCAAAGTCATATGGTTTGGAACATCCCTTTAGCCAATGTGGATCAACTGTTCTGGCTGTGTACCCTCCCAGCCTCTTGTGCCCCAGTCTGCTTGCTGGGGGGGTGGGGGTGGAGGATGTGGGAAGACAGAAGGCCCTGATGCTGTGCAAGAGCTGTGGAGCCAAAACACTGGTGTGTTATCAGCTCTGGTTTAGCCACAAATGCAAACAGCACCGTATGGGCTGCTATGAAGAAACTTAACTCCATCCCAGACAGACCCAGTGCAGAGTAGCTTGTGCTGCTGAATTTCTGTACCTATCTACTTATACGAAAGTCAGTGTTTATGAAGACAGAAACAAGACTGTTTTAAAAGACACTGGGGGAAAATGCAAATTGCTTATTCCTTACAAGTATACTATCCAGTAATTTTATGCAAATTTGTTTTGAATATATTAATCATACCCTTGTTCTGTGTTTTGCAATACAGGATTGGATTTTGTAAATAATGGTATTATTTACTACGTACCCTTGTATTGCATTTTCCAAGACATGTTATGTGTTTGTTTCACCTTGCTAGGTATGTTATTATTTACCAATCAGCCAGGATAGAAATTGCTCAGGAACCTATTTATATTCTGAGATTAAACTGTTTGTCATATGTTCCTTCTTTCTGATTATTATTACTTGTTTTCTGCTTCTAATATGTGAGAAACAACACTTGGATTTCTTTTCTTGAAGACCATAACTAGTTAGCTAATCTGTATGAGGGGAAGCAAAAAGAGTAACCCACTTAATAAACTGACAGCTCTGTATTACATTAACACTCCCTCCTCTGTAACTGCCTATTACAGTCATCGCTATAGTAGTCTAGTAGACATTGGTATTACTTTGCAGTAATGTTCCCTTTACTTCTCTGTTGTCTTCATAAACCTGTGCGTGCAAACTTCTTTCTCTAAGATAATTCAAGTGCTGAATATTGCTCTCATTTTCTGTAGAAGGAAGGGGGTTTCTTAAATTTGCACTTCCACTGCAAATGACGTAACTATACTACTATACTAAGAAAACAAAACTTCTGTAAAGCAGGGTGGCATATTAGACACTTTTTAATTTTACCATCATCTGTAGAACATTTGAATAACCTTATCTAATACAAATTCTATTTTTTAGTGAGTGACAAGTAGCCATAATGAGCTTTTCTGATGTCCATTCTTTTTTTTCTTTTTTTTTTTTTTCTCCGTATTTAACTTCCATTAAAGATCCTTACACTGAAAAAGTTTAGGTTTTGCACTGCAATATCTTTCAATAACTTACCATTCTCCCTTCTTCCTTTTTATGTTTAACAACTTACCAGCACATTATAGCCAGAGCATCATAAACTGTTTATATGCAGAACTCACTGGGCAGGGACATATATCCAGTGATGGAAGTTTTCAGTATCACCTCTGTTGCCAGCATCACCTCTGTTGCCAACAAAAGCATATAATCTAACTAGTTCCATAGAGTTATTAACCTCAGATAGTATATTCATAAATGCTTAATTTCAGACATTTCTTTCTTGGATACTATAGTATTTTTATCACATGACATTTTAGTTTACTATATATGTAAAAAAAAATAATCTGACTGTATATCAGAGAGTTATATATCTGTTACATGGCAGTGCACAATATTAATCAATACAGGGTAACTAAGCAATAATTAGGACTGCAGTAAGGACAAAATAGGTAGTATTGCAAGAAGATGATGGTGATGATAACAGAATCACAGAATGTTAAGGGTTGGAAAGGACCTCAAAAGATCATCTAGTCCAACCCTCCTGCCAGAGCAGGACCACCGAGAGCAGGTCATATAGGAACATGTCCAGGTAGGTTTTAAATGTCTCCAGAGGAGGAGACTTCACAACCCCTTTGGGCAGCCTGTTTCCGTACTCTGTCATCTTCACCGTGAAAAAGTTTTTCCTTATGTTTCTGTAGAACCTCTTATGCTCCAGCTTGCACCCGTTGCCCCTTGTCCTATCATTGGACATGGTTTTTTCACCATCATGTATTTTTCACCGTTCTCTCTGTGACCACCAAGTAGGACCTATTATAACAGTATTTTTTGTGAGCTGGATTCATTTCTATGTATATGTGCATACATGTGCTATACATGTTTGTATCTATATATGTATATATAGATTTGTATATAAAAAAGACACAGTCAGAGTTTCGTTTTTGTCACCAGTAATTATATATATCATGAAGAACAGTTAATATGGGGAAAAGCATAAAGTTGTTCTTCTGAAGAGAGGAAAATGGACTACCTTGAAAATTAATTTAATTTTTTTTAAAGATATTTTAGAGATAGAGAGGCATTAGGAATACTAATTAGCTACTTGCTATGTATATATTAATTTAGGCAGGATTTGGTTAAAAGGTCAAAATATGGCTTAGCCCCCTGAAAGTATGATAGTGACTACAAACCACTTTGATTCAACCATCTTTGGATACTCCTGCATTTTTGTGTTGTAACACTGAAAATAACTCAGTAATATCTCAGGAAGTAATTGTATGTTGTTTATTTTATGCTTTGTGAGAAACTTTATGTTATAGGAAGGATCAAAGTTTAAAAATTAGAGCAGGATGATCTCTTGTAGCCATTGAACCCTACTGTTTCACAGGGGTTGTATATTCGGATATGGCAGATGGCAGGATTTCTGGAAGCATCTGTTGTCCATCACTCTTCTGTGCAGCAATCCAGATGCTGTTGACAACTTGTATGTAAATCATGCTGACAATTTGTTCAATGGCTTTCCTGCTGTGACTGAGGTGATTCTGGTCATACCATCTATCAGATACAGAAGAGACTGTGGTCTTGCAAGAGTGGCTCCGACTGTTTTGTTGGCCAGTGAATGATAGCAGTCATTAAATCAGTGAAAAAGTTTCTCTACCTGCAATTTATCTCTATCTGACAGAAGGAATTGTTACCTCTTTCCCTGATTCTGTGTGAAAATGAACATTAGGTTCTAAATGTTATGCAGACTAGAAAACTGCTAAATTGCTTTCTATGATTCTTAGCCTTTTTCTTTTTTTTTTTTTTTTTCCCATGACATTGGCAGATATTTCACTGACCTTGTGTTTTAAAATTACTTTCATCTCAAGGATGTGACATGCAAAGGGGAAATAATGCATGTATTATTGTATAAATGTCAGGCTTTTTAGTCTGTAAATGTTTCTATAAAATCTTTATATTCATAGGAAGTTGATTTATACCCCTTATCAGGCTTGAATCTGCATCTTCCTGATTTTATACCCAAAACGAATCTAAAAGATTTTGATATTGCGTTGAGGGTGGGGCAGGAAGGAATGTCTAATGTGTCTCCAATTCATAAGATTCTCCAAATTATAAACTAAACCACTGGACTTTAATAGATTAATACAGAACTGTTTTACACTGTTTAAAAGTCTCCTTTGTAGTGAAGGAAAAAATAAAATCATGTAGAATGATATCCTACCTAAAGACATTGGAATAATACAGATATATGATTAGGTGGGTAATGCATAGTTCTTATATTTCTACTATCTTTCTACTGTGATTATAATGAATTTAAAATATCAGTACAGTTATTTATTTTACAAATTAGCAATTGATAATGATTTGGATTCCATCTTGCAAGCAAGTCAGAGGTGAAAAATCAAACGTTATATACTTTTTGACAGATTTTTTCATAATTTTTCCCTTTAATAGAATATTTCACCACCTTGAATTATAATATGTATAACAAGATACAGAACATGAATAGCTCTTGAGATGGAAGATTAATGCAACATTATGATTCTACATCTGACTGATCTATGATATGTGCATTATCAGGAAACAGATATGAAGTCTGTAGTGTGTAAAAATTTCTGAAATTAAAGAAACATGCCTTTCCATGCTTCCAGCTGCAATCAGACATAACATTTAAATTGCAATAGTCACAATAATAATAATAATAATAATATTTAAGTTGCAGAGAAGATTGAAAATATACTGTGTGGAGCAGTGAACCCATTAATTTATGATTCACTAAAGCTATGTAAATCATAGAATCACAGAGTGGTTTGGGTAGGAAGGGACCTTAAGGATCATCTAGTCCAACCCCCCTGCCACGAACAGGGACACCTTTCACTAGATCAGGTTGCTCAAAGTCCCATCCAACCTGGCCTTGAACGCTTCCAGAGAAGGAACATCCACAACTTCCCTGGGCAACCTGTTTCAGTGCCTCACTGCCCTCACAGTGAAGAATTTTTCCTTTATATCTAAGCTAAATCTACCCTCTTCCAGTTTGAAACCATTACCAATCACCCAATCACTATACTCCCTGATGAAGTGTTGCTGTCTTTCCTGTAGGCCTCCTTTAACTACTGGAGGGCTGCTATGAGGTTTCTCTGGAGCATTCTCTTCTCTAGGTTAAACATTCCCTTGTGGTCCTTCTTTGGACCTGCTTTTATACTTTTTTATCCCCAGAGCTGAGCACAGTACTCCAGATGTCATCTCACAAGAGCAAAGTAGAAGGGGAAAATCACCTCCCTCAACCTGCTAGCCACACTTACTTAGATGCAGCCCAGGATGTGATTGACTTTCTAGGCTGTGAATGCACATTGCTGGCTCATATTCAGTTTATCATTCACCAATATCCCCAAATTCTTCTCCCCAGGGCTGCTTTCAATCCATTCTCCATCCAACCTTTTATTGTTCTTGGGATTGCCGTTACACATGTACAGGACCTTGCACTTGGCCTTGTTGAACTTCATCAGGCTGGCATGGGCCCACTTCTCAAGTCTGACAAGGTCCCTCTGGATGGCATCACTTCCATCCAATGTGTTAACTGCACCACACAGCTTGGTGTCGTTGGCAAACTTGCTGAGGGTGCACTCAATCCTACTTTCCGTGTCACCAACAAAGATGTTAAATAGAGCTCTATCAAAAGTGTTTCTTTCACTTCTGTATTCTGGTGAATGGGTACCCAACCAATACTATCAACTGCATACCCAACAACTACAGACCCAGTTGTAAATGTGGACTAAGAAAAACATTGTGATAGTTACTTACCTTCAAATATTTGTTAACATTTTAATATAAAATATTATTGTTCCTAGCCTCTTTTTGTATAATCACTTAATTACACAATCTTACATATGTGATACTGTCAAAAGCAAAGGTTTGATGGGGAATAATGCACATCAGAGACTATGGATGTTTTAGACAACAGGTTATTTTTTATATATATATCAGATATATTCTTTCTCTTTGTGGTGCAACTTAATATACAAGTACAAATATTGTGTTCTACATTTATCTCTTTTAAATGTACTTCTTTTATTTGAAATTTATCTCTAACTTCCCAGGTTTACAATGCCAGGCAAAATATCGTTGCTAGTATTTTATACCAACTTGTTGCTGTATATACTGTATTTATTGAGTCTCAACGTATTGATTTTTTAAGACTAGCCATCCCACACACAATTAAGGAAGTTCAGGAAAACCTTACCTTATACTAATTTCAGTTGTGTGAAATCCCAAGTTTAAATGGCTACATCAGTTATGCAGAAGTTTTACACTACTCTTAGCATTCTGGCATATTAATTTCAGTTCAGAGTCTCTTAACTTTGCCAGATGCAGTGTGTATCTTGAAATTTGCCTATCTTTTTAACATATTCATGTGCACTTATCCTCATAATCTTCTCATATATCCAAACTGTTGCTCTTACCTTTGCTATTTCTGTCATCTACATCCAGGCAAACTTCTACAATGTACCTTTTATGTTTGTTCATATTCCTTTTTAATCAGTCATCTGTAAGAGAAGACGTGATCAAAATCTTCAGAGCACAAGCTCTCAAAGGGGAAATCAGGATCAATTATAAATTAAGATTTTTCGGTTTCCTCTATGGTTAGTGAACTTTCTGTAGAAATTTGTCTTTTTTGTTGGAAATATCTGAAATAAACCTGAGTCTGTCTTTTCAAGGCGTACAATTCCTTGTTATCTGCACGGAAATTTGGAAGTGCATGTAATTTTTATTTGAGACTTATTGGATAAAATGCATAAAAACACTGGGATCAGAGCCTAAAATCTACATCTTCCCCTCAAGGTGAGCATCTATAGCAGTGAGTTGCAAACTAAAATTCTTTTTTTCAAACCACATAAATCTTACATTTCTATCTGCGCTATTATCAAGTTTCACCAGTCAGGGAGGAGAAGGGATCTCATCCCTGGCTATTACAAAACCCAGTCAAGTCTGGTCTTATTTCCTAGACAAGCATTGCAGTTACAAAAAGGTTGCCTGTTCCTCCTCCTCACTTATCAAAGCTGATATGATGTTCCAGATCCCGTGTGAATACAGGGATTACTTGTGAAAGCCTGGCTTATGTTTCTGTTCAAGCTTATCTGTTTTCCTGATAGTCCTTGTAGGCAACAGTGTGATACAGTATAAATTTACCTCAGAGAGCACAAAAGCTCTTATATAGCCAATAAGGAATGGTAAACATACTCCAATTATATACTGAATCACTCCTTAGAGATACATGTCTACTGCCATTGCCTATACAGGGAACTCGTAGGTTACTTCAGCAGATCTGAACTACCCTGATGAAGGCATGTGTAAAGCCTATGGTTTGAGTACCACAACCCCTGGGTTAGGCAGCCCAAGTAGATGTCTTGAGGTGGCTAGTTTGCAGATAACAATGTCACCCATTATTTTGAAGTGAGTTTTCTGCATTTAAGAAGCATTTTTGGTACTTCTGCATTTATGAAGACTTTATTTTTAAATATATTTTGATATTTCTATGATATACACTTGCTACTTCTTTATAACAAAGAAGGTAATTGAATTAGATCTCTTCTTTAAACTCAAAAATCAACTAAATTTTATCTTGGAGGCTTCATATGGTGTATTAAAAAATTTCATCTAAATTTTCTCCATGCCTATGACAATATCTATGCTACCCGCCCAGGGAGCATAAAGCTTAATCTGCATGCCTTCCTAGGCCTTTCAATTTACTGACATATTGAAAGTAATTTTGTTTTAGAAATTTTAAAAAGGAAACTTAGAAATAGAATGCCATCTATTTTTTTGGAAAGCAATGAGATAGAGTAGGTATATTTCTCCAGATTTCATATAACAAGTCTTGTGAAATAAAGTCTAATTATTCATGTAGAGCACATAAGGTATATCGTACCTATAAATAGAATGAAATTACCTTATTTTAATACATAATCTTTCTTATAGATGTCTACTCATCCTTTTCAAATAAAGAAAAGAGAGAAAGCCTTCACGAAAGTTGCGGCAGAGTTAGGCAGTTGGGAACAGGAATTTGTTCTGAGAAAGACAGCTGCTCTGAAAAAGTTATTGTAGAAAGAACTATACAGTAAACTTCTTTTCATTGTATCTGTGTGACCTGTTGTTTCCTTGTCTTACTCATAGGGTGTATGTGTTGAAAATATGGCACTTTCATCCTTGCCTTCTTTACTTGCCTTATAAGCAGTGTTTTCTTCTCACAATTTTTGTCCATTAAAGACAGGAAATAAAAACTTTCCTTTTTTCTTCAACTCAAAATAAAAAGGTAGGGTGGTTTAATTGAGGAAACTTCTCAGATCTATTAATGCTGATGTAAGCTAGAATGTCAGAAAGCTTTTATAAATATGAGATTAATGTTAGGAATTTACTGGCGCAGAACAGTTCCAAATACCTATCTGGTAACATACATTAAGTTTCATAAAACTATAGAAAGCATTCCAGTTCATTTTGTCTCTTCCAGGATTACGAATCAAAGACTACAAAGAAACTAGCAGTCCAGCCTTTGTTAGCAGCATTGATAATGCTGGCATTGTGATTTGCAAAAAATTCATTTTATGGCTATCCTACTTTATCAGAACCCTCTTTGAAATTCAGACATTTTGACTTATTTTAGCTATGTGATGAGTTTCGTTTTACAATGACAGTCTTATGACTTAGTAAAAATAGTTATTATTTGAATAATATAATGCTTTTCTCTTTTATAACAATATGAATTCTCCCCTTTGTTAATATTTTATCTCTATATACCAATATATTTTAAATTCTGAGGCAATTTCTTTAGAGTTTTTATGCTTGTTGCAAATACAGAACCTGTTTGCGAGCAGGTCTCTGAACTAGCTCAAGTCTGAGTTTCACGAGATACAAAAAATCCTTCCACTTAGAACGA